>OMNW01012755.1:0-24505 GCA_900303245.1 Selene dorsalis | reverse complement strand
TGGGGTTCAGGGGAGGGGGATAGTACTCAAATAATCTCTGACAATTTCTGGAGTGTCCACAAGTCCTGCCTAAGTGTACTCAGCAGAGGCAGCTCTCGTATTTAAAAGAGCCAGTGCAGGGACGAGGCAGGCGATGGCAGCGGCAGCAACAGCAGCAGCAGCCATTTTCACCAGAATCAACACCTGTGTTTAAACAGTGAGCAGGAAATGACTTTTCTGTCAAAAGGACATTTGTCTTCAGATGAGCTTGTGGACAAACCTCTGGAAAAACACTGTTGCCACTGTTCATTCAGAGACAAGACAATGACAAAGGGTCTGTCATAAAACATTGTAGAGGAGGCTTGGTTTGTGGTTGTGGTTGTGATACTGATTTTGATATGAATTGCTTTTATTCCACATTGAATGTCTCTTTATTCATGATTATAGCTTCAACATATTACAGATAAATTTGCCATGATAGGACTAAAAAAATGCATGTTCTTGATCAAGTTTATAAATAAAAGGACAAAAAATAATACAGGTCTAATTGATCTGTTTGCAGCTCCCAAACTGAGGTGTACTTGTAAAACCAACTGAGCTATAACGTGCCTGTTTGAGTTTGGGCTATCGTTTCATAACTCACAGCCTCCAGTTGGGTTTAATAAGTCAAGTCACCTACGGAAAGACGCTTGTTTTGCCACCTTCATAAAATTGCAAGGGATTTTGCTGTTTTTCCAAGCCTCTCAGGCGAGTTCAATACTTTGGGGGAAACCTAAGCTACTATTACTACCACTTTTACACATTTGCCTCACAAGTGATGTGGGCTGAATTAAATTGCAACATTATATCTTCAACTCATGGCTTAGCTTATATAATGGGGAGCCCGTTACTGGCATTTTCAGAGTCCTCAATCAGAGTAATAAATTGGGTCTGATGGCTAATTTTAGCTGAAATCCAATCCTCGACAATAAGTTACAAGCCTTGCGGGACCTTTTAGTCAAACTGTGTCTGGCACTGCCACAGTTGAAAAGAACCTTTTAAATAAATGTCTTTCCCAAAAGTTGCATGTTTTCAAAGTTCTGCTCACTCCAGATACAGGGGTCACACAAATAAAGTGAAGTTTACCGTGACTAACACCTATGTTGATTTGCACATTTTGGGTCATGTTATTCCCAATGTGAAACTCATTTATTCCTCTGCTTTCTAATTTCACATTTAAGGATTTTTCTTCTGCGTCTTATCGCGACATAGTTCTTGAAGGTCTCCCTGTCTGCACTGACCCCCCACGCCCCCCACCATCTCCCCCTGATGTGCAGACAAGCGTCTCCGTCAGTGTGATTTCACTGTATGGCCCACAGTCAGTGCATTAGCAGTGACGTGATCATGATTAATGTTAATCATGCTGGATTTACTGTGTGTTTATTTTATGGCGCAGTTGGCAGAGTGGAGCTCGGCCCATCTACGAGAGCTCCTGCTGGCAGTATAAGGAGGTGGACTGGGGGATTTGGATGATGTTTGCCTTGATACTCGGCTGTAACGTTGGCTTGTCTGAGGACCTGAACAGAGGTTGTGTTGTCAGTCATGAGTGACTGCAAACATTTCCTGCCTTCTGAAAACTCACTGATTTCTCTACCCAAGCTGTCTCCTTTGATAAGAAAGGCATGATTAGATCTCACGTAGTCCAGCACAGTCCCTATTTTATAAACTCAAAACAACTACATATTGTCAGTGCCTTCACATGACAATCTGAGCAGCACGCTGAAGCATGTGCAGTAGCTATACACTGTAGATCACAGTTTGGTCAAATCAGCCTGTTGATCCACTTGGCTGCTCCATAATCCTCAGCATTGCCCCCAGCTGCTTGGTACTGAGTGGCACTAAGGGTCCAGGTGTCCCAAAGACAGTGCAACACTGCCACCATGTTGACTGTGTGCATTACAGTGTTAGCATTTGTTTGCACAACAGCAGCTTATCCAAAATAATTTCTAATAAAACTAGACACAATTTCCCTAATGAGCCTGACAAATGACAATATCAAGAATGTGTCAATTTTAACTTTAATGCATGTCGGGGTGTAGAGATCTGACAAACTCCAAGTGAGTCTGGTGTTGAGCGAAGTAACAATGAAGCAGTAATTGAGGTCTGCATTGGAGGTTGAAGACTCTGCATCAAATTGCCTGTATTTCATTTCACCAGTGTCACTTCAACACATGTGTGATCCAGTATTTTGCTCCGGCCCTGCCCTTAAAAAACACAGAATAACAGAAAAGGCTCAGATAAAATCCCAGTGTGCATTGTATCTGCCTTGTTTACACTAACGGATTCCCTTACCACTTGTGTTAAATGTAGCCCTCCGTGTTATTCTACCAAGCAAGAAAGAAAACAATTACTGAAAATGAGGCTGAGTTGAGAGGAGCCCTGTGTGTAAAATAACAAAGACGTGCGACTGTTTGGATCTGATAAGCCCTGTCGAGTGTTTCCTCTAATGCCTCTGAAAATAAACAGCTGGGTTTATGAGGTGAATGGAGGCTTGGTTTGAGTCCTAACCGCTGCTGTAACCCGGGAGCTTGTTTTAGGGGCTGGACCAGCCAGGAGCGGTAAAGGGCCCCCATCAGTGGCTCAGGCGCCGAGTGAGTTAAACAGGTTAGTGTGTTGGCCGTCTGAACCTGCTGTGACGCACACTCTCTTGCAGAAACAGGAGCCTGGCAAGACACATACACATAGAAATACATGTACGAGCTGATACAACAAACACAGAAGTAAGAGCAGCATCCCCAGAGCTCTCAGCTGCTGCTCTCATACTTCTGTCTGTCATCGACAAGAAGATTAAAACAGCCAGCTGTGCGGCTCATATTGTATAGATGTGATGTCTGTGATGGTCCTGCCTGTCACAAAAGATATATAGGCATGGCAAAACACATTCCTCTGACACATTCACATCATTCTTACATACCACCATATGAAGAGTTGTCCATCAAAACCAACTGACGTGTTTGGAGATTAAGATGGTTGAAAAAAATATATATTGGCATGAAGCCAAAAATTACATCGTCAACAAGAGTGAATGGACTCATCATTAAGTTTTCATTGTTCAGCAATATTGTTCAGTATGTCTTAGAGTTCAGATCTTAAGTTCCTTATATTTGTTTGCACAATGTTTAATGCTGTAAACGTTGTATAGAACTCATTCATGTTATCTGGTCATAATCTGTATATTATGGCCCTTTATTTCCATCTATTCCTGATCTGTTTTAATGATATGTCCCTCCAGTTTAGTGCTGTGATGACAGCTTTTATTTTAACTGTCTCTATTAATCAGCGTTCTTTTGTAAATCTTTGAGTCCTACAAGAGTTCATGGTGTATATCTGCATCCATGTGTGTTTTCTGGTAGAATACATGTTAGGGACCTCTGAAACACCGCTCCACAGTGACACTGGTGGTCAGAAACAACACATCGTGAGAAAAGACAAAATCATTCCAGTGAGTAGATGTCACCTGGTGTTTGTCTGATCTTGTCTCGGCATCTGAACCGTGCAGCCAGAACGATTCTCACAACTTAGTGCGACTGAATCACCCTGAGGTGTGGGTTGTGTTTAACCCCATGAAAACTGACCTCATACCTTTAAATGATTCTAAAAATAGAACGTGCTGGCATGTCTGCATACCTACCCCCACTCAGACCTCCACACCCAGCCGGTGTCATACCTGTGTGTCATACGGCAGCAGATAAAATCACATCTGTTCGATCCTACTTAAGCTGTGAGTGTTAAAAGCTTATCATAACTTACACAGTTTAATGGAGCATTTCACTGTTTATTCAAAACAATAGAGCGAAAGCAAGCAATTGGTGGTTAAATCACTGGGTACCGGTGCTGTGTGCCACATTGCACAATCTCACTGAGGAGACTAAATAGAAAAATACTTCCCTGATCCAGCTTTCTTAACATTATCGGCTCATCAGGGTGAGTGATGGGAACAAGACAGAGAATGAGGAAATTTCACCATCGAACAGGTAGAGACAAGACGCAGGCTGCCAGCACACAGGAAACATCAACTCATTCATAAAACCACAGAAAACAAAACATGCTTTATCATCCAGACATGTTCATCTCTCTCAGCCGGTTCTGATGACTTTTTCGCAACAGCTTCCAGTGTCTTAATAGTTCAGACTTAATACCTTATACACTGGAGTGATAAATCAGAAGGTTATGTTATTTTATATGTGTGCATAAAATATTACGGATGTGATTATGAACAGAGCTTTGGCCTTTACAGCACAGATGAACAATGAAATGAGACAGACGTCTGGATTGAGGCCAAGAGACAGAATGTCCCAGATCTGTCAGTTTAGAGGGAAATGCTGTGTACCGGGACAAAACACTTATAATTATGCATAATTCCTTCATCAATATGTGCTAGAATAATTATATAACAGTATCTAGTCTGGTACTGAACTGCGTTGCTCAGAGAGAGATAGCAATTATACCTCCAAGTAAAATCCTTTGTTTTTATTTCATTGCCAGTTTTGTAAATTTTTTGAATCTCAAGTGCAACATGCAGTACCAGCTGACAGGGGAGAAATGATGATAGCTGGTCAGTTAAACTCCTCAGTGCTTCCAGCAACATGTTTTTGAGGAAGCTTGGAGCCTCGGTTTGGCTCTGATTGCTCGTTTGAGTTCATGGGCTTAAATAAAGACACTTAATCACAAGCGTTCAGTGGAGGTTTTTCCCGGACTGTGCAGCACTTTGCCAAGACCTAAGGCAGTCACATCGCTGGATTGAGGGAAAAATATTCCCCTCAGATTACTGCATGACTCACAAAAACAACTGCCTCGAGAGAAATATGATATGCATATCATTTAGATTTTAACATAACACAGCATTCATGCCAAATTTTTGTCAAGCTTATAAGTCACCTTACTTCATATGTTTAAGGCACATGCAAAATACAGGTATATTCATTTGAGCTCCTGAAGACTGTTAATCTGTTTCTTAACTGTAAAATGTTACTGGGTTAGTGTAAGATACCATTTTACATTCTTTTATATTCTTAATAATATGAAAACACTGAGTTGAGAAGAGGCTCCAATCATGCATGTGATTTAAATTATAATACGTGATGGAGCTTAGAATTCAAATGGAAAATCAGCATTTACATTTAGAAGATCGGTGAGGAAATACGTCAGCATTTGCACTTCCATCTGCTACTTTGGTGTAGATATCACAATGTGGGTGGGGTCAACAGTTGGTGGAGCTCTTCTGCAATTAAATCTTATTAAACTGCTGCAGAAGACACAATTAAGAGAGCCGCAAAATAAAGATAACACATGCAATTAGAAAAACGTGGTGCAAATTTAGAAAAATCACAGCACGATGAAATGCTCTTATGAGTCATATCAGAGGGAAGCGACAAACCAATCTGTCTCTAAGGTTGGAGCATTTGTTTCTAAGCGTCAGTAGATTATTCACATCCGCATGTCATGTGTACAACATGCTTCATGTTTGTTTTAACAGATAACATAAAATTTAATTTGTCATGTTTTCTGCAAATAAAGTTGATCAAGCTAACTGAAACATAAAAAAACAAAGAGAACATGGTTCTAATACTGAAACTGGTATGTTACACATTTACATTTGAACACAACAGCACTTATTTCCAGAACAGCCACGATCACCACTCACCAAGCTGATTCTCTTATGAATAGAAATCAGTGAAAACTCACAACAGATTTCTGGTGGTCCGTTTTTTATTGTCCTGACACATTCTACATTGCTGTTTACAGGGTGGGCAAGGCTGTCTGCCCACACCATATAAAAACAGCTTAACACACCTGGAAAATAAAATGCCGTTGGAAAGCGCTTGTCTTCCTGGGCTGCATAAAATCTGCCACCTCCACTCATGACTAATTGGCTGTTAACACTGTTTTAACAAACCTGAGCTCCAGCGTTACACTGATCTGCAAATGAACGGGCATAATTAAAAGAGACGTCAATCACTGCTGGCAAAATGGAAACTGGTAATCAGTTGTAGGTGGGTGTGGAGCGGTGTTGTATTTATTTTACGTAGATGACATCACTGAGGTTGACACTCAGCAATACGAGATCTCAATTTCTCACAGATCTGTACAACATGTACAGCACGTCTGCGTGTCTTTACGGCATGTTCGTGTAGGTGTATTATGTTTCATATGTTGTGCAATTATTTCACAATGAATAATGAATAACAAGAGGAAGAACGCAAAGAAAAACTTCTTAAGAAATGATAAAAAGTGTATCTAAAACCATTTATAATTAAGATTTTAATGTTATTTTTGATGTCACATTCCCTAGCAGCTTGAGATTTAACAAAACATCCTCTCTGTGCCTACACATGCATGAGTCACTTGTCAGCATGTGGGGTATTGGATGCACATGAGTAGCTGAATATAATATCCAATGTACTGTGTAATGGCAGCATGCACAGCTAAGTCTGGAAGAAAACAGGTCTCCTGAGTGCACAGTGCTGACATGTTCAGTCTAAATACTGTATGTGCAGCCACACTATCTGTGGCACTCATAGAGTAAAAAAAAAGAAAAAGAAAGAAAGAAACAAGTGAAATCAGAATGACAACAGTGTTTGTTTTTCCAAAGGTTATATTTAGGAGTCTGTGACGCAGACATCAGGTCATACATTCTTCTCTCAAGATGTCTTTCTACTTTCGCACGGTGACAGAGCAAGTTCAACAAAGAAAGGGCAAGTCACATTGACCAAAAGAGAATTCACCCTGTACAGAAAGCTGGCCAGCAGACAAGCCTCTTAGTTTTCACATGGCGTCTGACAAAGTGATCCAACCGGTGGCTGTCTCAGGTTAACACATTGTTTCCCCCAATCTAATGTTACAAAGTAATTACAGGCAAAGACAGCTTTCAGTTCATGAAATGAATTATCTAATTATGTAACAAAAAATACATCATACAACACTTTTGTTTACTGAAGATTAAAAAATTTGATTACAGGATTATTTACATAATACATTACATATGGCTTCTGTGTTTAGACTACACCCATGGATTTCTGAAAACATAAAATGGACAACGTTTCACAGTATGTTGATCAGGCAGGTTTCTCTTTTTTTTACTCCCTATGGGTGAATGGGAGTGTAAATGTCATTTTGAATTGATGAATTGCTTTCTGAGCGGACATGTCAAATAAAGACTCTCAGTTTCAGCAGAGAGATGAAACGATGCATGCATGTGATTTGATCTGAGGTGTTAATAGAAATGTCTTTGATGTAGCATCATTAGTAAATTGTTTAAGTTGAGTTCAGAATTGAGATTTTTTTTATCAACATTTAAAGAAACTTGCTTGTAGTGTGAGGTGTTTTAACACTAACTTCTATACAGCATAAACAAGGTGAAACAAGTTGATTAAAGCATATAGTGAGACAAAGGTCCTGTTAAGCCATATGCGAAGTGCAGGTGACCAGCTCATGTCCAAGTCATGTGTCAGGCTGTCAGACCACAACCTGAGGCCTGGCTGATTGTTAACACCCCACAGTGAGACCTGTTGCCCCGGGCTATTAGTCATCCTGACAAGCATGGCATGTGTGCCACTCTCTCTGGTCATGACACACTTGTTTCCACCATCTCCCCACCCTCACAGACCGCTCCAGCTCTGATATGTTCCTAACGTATAGTGGCAAGAGTGACACAAGACCACTGAACCAAAAACAGCACCTATCAATTACTGATGAAAGCAGCCTTTTACTGTTTTTTTTTTCTTTTTCTTTTTCTTTTTTTTCTTCCTTTTTTTTAACACCAAGCTCAGAGTTAGACAAGGATGTGGCCTATAAAGCAAAGTCAGAGTGGACATTAGCGCAAAGAGGTACAGACATATACATGTTTCACATTGAAATGACATATTAAAAACTAAAAAATAGAGTGCCTATACAAACAAACAGGTGAAAATGACATGTTTTCACTTTGAATGATCATTATACAGTTCATGACAGAGGAACATGTATGATTTGTTTTATTTTTTGCACATTTGTGTTCAATAACACTGCAGGCACTGACCCAACAAGGAGTACAAGAGCAAAACTACAACTTACTATTTATATCAAGGTAATTTTGTGGTGAAATGTCAAAACCTAGATAGATAGATATTTCTGGTTAAAGTGTATGAGTAATAGTTTGCATTATGGGGTCATCCAAGTAATAATCATCATGATGTATTTAAAACATAATTCAAGGCAGCAGACTTTTTGAATAATGAAAAATGTCAGTTATTCTCTATGGGTTTTCCTCTTTAGTCTCAGGTACAATCACTGACCTACCTTCACAAAGGACATTTTGAGCATGTGGATTCATCTTTAACGTTGTAAGAGGAGGAGCTGCCGCTATTAAAATTCAATCAATCTGATTTATGTTGCCATCGATACACTTCATTTGCCGATCCTAAGTCTTAAAACAGCCACGGGACTATTGTTTCTTGTTCTTTGCATGTCACGCTTAAAAGTCGACCTGTGAAGGACCACTGCATTTAAGTAAAAAAAAAAAAAAAGAGTGGGAAACCAGCCTGACCCTGGCATGTGATATGTTGTTATGTCCTTGGCATTACTCAAAGTCAGGGCATACAACAATATTTATGTATCCATTAAGGCTTACACTGATGCACACTAATGCCCAATGTTGACTTATTTTGAGGTATAATCCTTATTTTTTTGTCAGGCGCTGTGTGACCAGTGTCTGAGTTGCCATTCAAGGCTTAGCCAGCTGCAAGAAATATAAGCAGTGATTTAATATTAGACAAGGCAGGGATTCAGCACACTGGTAAAGCCATTAAGAGCTTTCTTCTCTTTCATCATTTCCAGGATAGGAGGGCTCACATCGCCTGCTGCAAAGAGGAGATGGTGATCAGTGGATCAAATTTGGGGCCCATAGATAATGTATGTGGTTAATTTACAGCTCGGGGGTTTCTTAACCTTGTCCTGCGCTGGTCCTGAGGTGACTCGCAAAGCTGCATTCAAAAACTCTGAGGTGTAATCAGCAATCAGAAAAAGGAAGCTGGATGTCAGGCTTTTATAAATGGTTTCCTCAGAGGAGTTTGATTTACTGTCCCAAGCACAATTGAACTTACAGTGTGTGTGTATGTATGTGTGTGTGTGTGTATGTGTGTGTGTGTGTGTGTGTGTGTGTGTGGGTGAGCACAAAACGACAAATTATATTTCAAAGAACAATAACTTAGAATCAACTCTAATATTTTGGTGTCTGAGGATCAGATTTATGTTGAGTTTAGTCAGTATAAACCATCACTGGCACTGGAGCTCTTGGCCTTTGACCTTCCTGTCCTCACAGGGATAAACATCTGTAACAGCTGAAATGGGAATAAGGTGAATAAGGTTTAGGAGCTGAGGTTTTTGTTGAAACATAAAAAGCTTGTTTTAGATGATATTTATTTAAACCATGTCAGTTTCAGAAATAATTGCTCTCTTTTGATTTCGTACAGTTTACGTAGTTCTGTAGTTGGCTTTTACTTCTCCCATTTTCTTGCATTGTTACAAACCCATCCCCAGGATTGAAGTGGCTGGCTTCTGCAAAATACTGTTACAATACAGGTGGTACAGAGAGATCATACTGGTTCTGTTGTGTATGCTGTATACTTAACACTCCATATGACATAAGCTAAAAGATCATTTTATTAGAGAGAGGTCAGGCCTTTTACCGTTTTTATGCTCTTTTCCTGTTTGACTGTCTGTACAGTGATAAAAAGTTATTACCATTCCTCTCTGTCACTGCCTCACGACACCACTGGCAGAAGCACTGGCTTTTATTGTTCTCCTTTTGATTTTGGCTGATCAACGACCCTCTTCGACCTTCCAGAATGACTTTAATTGTGCCTCAGGGCAGGTATACAGTGCGACCTCAGCCAAAGCAGAAAAGATAGACAGAAATGACAGTCTTGAAATGAAATGGACCGTGACTGTGGGTTATAAAAGATCTGCATTTTATTGCTGTTTAGAGAAAATAAAACGCAAATATAACAAAGTTTGTGGAGTTTCAGAGTTTGGTTTTAAAAATGAGTTCAGGTCCAGGTGATAATCTTGTGTGTCCTTGTCAGTCAGGAATTCTAAGTACAATTTTTTGTTTTTTATTTTAAGATGATATGAAGAGACAGGTTGATCCTTTGAAAAGTTGTTAATTACTGTGTTGGAATGAGGCATGCAAAGAGTCTTGTGAGTGTCCAGACACTTGTGATTCACATAGTGAAATAGATTTCAAGAATTTGAATTATTATCTCTGTAACATTTTACCATGTCTTGTTCTTCATAAGGAAGCTGTTACCAGTCAGTGGGTCAAACCTTGTCCTTATTAAAATGTTGGTGTTCGCTACTGAGCATCAATAAACAAATCTCTGTGAACCCAGGAACACATTTGAGAATAACTTATGTCCTGCCGGCGTACGCATTTATCCCACCATGTCCTCGCTGAGGGACCTTCACCAAAGTGAAAAACGGGCACATTAGTCATATTTATGGAAATTATCTAGGCGAGCATCTCCCATGGTGTTCAGGCCTCTCAGCGGGTGCCATGCGAACACAGGCGATGATCTCTCCAGCAGCTGTCTGACCAGGCCAGACCTGGGAATCCCATCAAAAGGCCACTGCTGGGTTTCCAAAACAAAACACAGCAAACACACTTCTATCACTCCTGTTGGGATTGGTGTTGATGATATGTGGTTTAATTGAAGGATGTGTTGATGAGATTTTCTTCTTTGGCAGCTGTGTGTGGTTGGAGGTTAAGAGAGGGACGAAAGCTGGATTATCATTCACGCTCATTCTAGAGTTAACAAACTGAAATCCAGGCATAGCATATTTATCTAATAATAATATATTTCTCTCTGAATAAATTCAGTACAACTGCAGGATGATGGGGTGTGATTATTTGATGACCTAAGGACCATTCAAGATCTAGATGTGAAAAAGTTGCCATTGACACGGCCAAGTCCATTACACATTTTGGTTGAATGTTGCAAAAGACAATGGACTCTGTATCTATGAATAATAATGGGGAGTTTGGCAGTTTGTAATTACAATAGCAATCAGCGAATGTGAGCCTCTGAACTCGTTGCTTACTTTGGATGACATCTCATTTATTAGTAATTAGTGGAAGTATGTTTTCCTAAGGTCACAATTGCAACACATTCAAATGCTTTCATTTGCTGTAAAATGTTGAAACTGGGTCGTAAAGGCTTACCTGCCACATTTTCTCTTTTTGATTTTTTATTTTTTTTTATTTTTTTTGTCAATCTTTATGTCTTATTCAGACACTAACTCGCCACATTTTCCATGAACTTGTAACATTTATTTCAACATTTGTCACACCGTCTTCTTGGAATTACAGAAAAAAAAAGAACATGCAGTACTGCGCTTTCCAAGACTGAAATAAACTGGCCTCTTAAGCCGTTGCAAAATCTGAATGACTTCACAGTTTTCGGGAGGTGACCCAGACTAAGAACCTGTACACAGTTATTAAATGTATTTAAGGTTGCCAATACTATATCAGATTTCCCTCGGCAAGCAGATTATCATACACCAAGACAAAGGTGACTGGTGTGGTTATGTTTTTAATCTTATAATCGTGACTGATGGCTCAGTTTGTCTGCTTGGCTTCACTTCAAAGTGAATTAAAATCATGAATTGAGACTTTGTCTGCTGTCTAAATGTAATGCTTCAGTTTATGGTAACTCCAGAGAGTAACATAATAATTTATATAAGACTATACAGCTTTAAGAAAAACTCGAATACCCAGAAGTTCATACAATGTGTCGGGACTGAAGTCAGGATTGTATTCATTTAAGAAACTGAAGGGCAGAATAATTACGTTATCCTTTTAGCATCAGGTTTTTTGGAATGATGATAAATCTATAAGCTGTGTGATTGCAACATAACTAGTTACCTCTTCAAACGACAAATTTTGAGAGAGAAGTGCTGTTTTTTTGGCGTTTTTTTCTTTTTTGCTGTGGAGTTGAAATGAATTAATGAATCGAGGAAGGCCCAGACAGGCCCTATATGACCACGGCAGGTCAACCTTACTCTGGAAAAGTCATCCTGAGACACGACCAAAAGACAAGAGCCAAAAAGAATATTTACACAAAGGCAGTGAATCACCGTTTTGTGTGGGTTTGCCTGAGGCAGGCCACTCTTCTTGTGCTTAAATCAGAAGAACACATAATGAAATACGTATCCAAGCCATGACGTTTTAACTATCAACACTGAGCGAGCCAACTGCGAGCATGTCACCAATATTGATGAGTTTTATTTATTCTCCTCTGCTATATATGCTACCAAAGCAGATAATGTGTTATACCAGTATCGGATTTAAACTTGGAGTGTATTGGGCAACGAACTAAACGTTTTTCAGAGTTTAGAGAACTGTATTAGCACTTGACCCATTGACTGAGAATTTGCATTCCTCCCGAAGCCAGGACGGATCTGTGCTGCTTTTCCATGAGATTGAATCCACATTTCTGCCTCCTGAAAATGGTGGCCTCTCGCTGCTTTTTGACAGCCTTATGTGTGAGTTTATATATCAGCCATCTCACCTTTTTCAGCCTTGGCGCGGACGGCAGGCGCCGATGGAAATGCAGGGTGGGTGCCACTGACCGTCATGCCATAGCACTCTGGCCCCTCTCTCTCTCTCTCCGTTACCAGCAGGCAGACAGGAAGGGTAAAAACTGGGCCCTCACTAGTACGGACAAACGCTGTTTCAGTCCATGTAACCTGAGCGCCAGGGGAAAACACTCCATGAATGACGGACATTTCATTGCTGCGTGCATCTATTAATCACAACCTTTAGCAAATATAACTTCTCGCTCATGTTCTGCTGTTTCTCTAGTTTTCATCTCTCCAAATGTATGAAAATCAGCTGGAAAAAAAAAATGCTGCTTAACGGCGATTTAAAAGAAGTTGAGCAGTAATTTAAGAAAACTACCAAGCAAAGGAAGGAGGTCCAGCTTCCCTTGGCATTTTAGAAAGCTCCAGAAATTGGATGATGATTCTGGCAGGTTGCTTAGTTTGCTGTTTTCTTTTTTCTTAAGGTTACACATGCGCTTTCCCAATGATCAGTTTTTGGCAACCACAAACTCCTCTGTGGACATCCTGTATTCCATCTGATGTCCATCAACACTCAGCACAGAGCGAGTCACAGATCTGCCAGACACTACACCTTATACTGACCAGTCCACAGCATGTGTGTTGTTTCTTCTGTTAATTGAATACTAGAGGTCTGAGTGCATCCTAAACACAACTACTGAGTAAAGATGCAGGGTGATGAAGAATTACATTAGCTTTCAACACAATTTTTTTTTTACACAATTGTAGTTGAGGAGCCATGAACAAAATATTTTATATTATATAAAATGACATAATTTGTGTAAAATTGAAAAAAACAACAATTTATAACTAAGAAGAAAGTTTTGGCTCAAGATTTATTCATTAAAAATAAAATTAATTTATTTAGGATCATGGGAATTAAATACACCCTGGCCCTTTTTGTAATGTATTTGTAGTTGAATCTGACACTCCACTTATAGATGCTCATTTATACTTTGGTGCTTTAGCATTCACATAAACCTAACTATGCTGAACTTGGCAGTGGTGGAATTTAAAAGAAAACTCCATGTGTTAAAGCCAGTTATGTCTTGCTGCTACAGGAGAACTATATGACAGACAATATAAAATGGTGTGATGTAGGTCTTTTTTTTTTATCTGATCCCTATGGAGTTGCTCCCTCTAGTGGAGCTGAGGGATGCTTTATTTAATTACTCCAGAGATGCTTGAACCTGATTAATGTCAAATAGCTCTTTCAGAGTGCAGCTACAGTGTTATAAAGATACAGACTTGTGCTAAGCATAGAGTTATAGAATAACATCTCCCCCAATAAAACACTAACTTTAAAACTGAGAGGGGATCCAGGATAAAAAGAAACTCTGTCAGAGCCTTGCTTGTGTGATTGCTTGCTACGTACATACCTGTGTTTATATGTGTTATCAATGAAAACATTACCATGGCATAATACCGTCTGAGGCCTATTAAGTTAATTTCAGTTTAATTGTTGCATCTGGGGAATCATTAATTAGTCAATCAATCGCCCATTGCAGTGACAGGGCGCCCAGGCTATAGAGTGCAATGGAAACCACAGCTGGCTGTATGTAAATGGGAATTAATTAACAAGCTTACGTTTCAGCCTCCGTATTTGGACTGAAAACATTCCCAGGAGTCCAAGCCAGGGCAGGAGAGTCTCCACCAGCTTGCTGTGGTCACATCCCATCTCTGTCGGACAGAATAATTTCACCTCATTACCTCTGCCATGTATAAATAGAACTCTTTCCACCCAGCAGCTCTTTAACGACATGTGCTCTTTAAACACCTACAATTAACCCCTTGTGACTAGGGCCTTGTGTCTACCCCCCTGTAACCCACTCTCTCCGAGCTGAATGCGGTCCCAGCAGATTACACCCCATTCTCGCTAAACCCATACACCCTATTCAGGCTCACTCCAGTCCACTACACCTCCACCTCAGCTCATGTTCATTAAACAGCCATATATCTTGTGTTGTGTTTTCCCTCCAGCAGGATTTATTGGGTGACTGATAGAGTTTACAATGTGTCTTGAGCGGCACAAAACACATCATGACGATCTGTACACGCATCATGCTTTGCGTTTTCTCCCTGAAACATGCCACATGTATGTCAGCCCACCCTCACACCCACCAGATACACACACACACACACACACACTCACACTCACGCAAACACACACAAAAAAGATGTTAAATGTCAAGTGCATGATTTTCTAAACCACTGTAGCATGTCATAAGGTGGTTCTGTCTGAACAGAGAGGAAAATAAAAGAAGCTCAAAGTTTGCGAGATGGCTCCCTGGAGTGTCTTGCTAGATGTTATTTGTGGCGTGTATCCAGCTGATGGACTGTAACATGCTTGACATTATGGCTCTTCAGATAGAACGATATCATTTTTCCAAAGCCACAGACTCTCCCCACATCTCGGTCTCAACATCATAGACGTTCATGTGGAGGAGTCTGTGCTAGTACACATGAGGTAAGGGCTGCCATACACAATGGCTCCATTGGAGTGTGGATTGTGGTTTCTTAGGAGTGAAGCGAGGTGAGTGACATCTAGAGTGTCGATCATCCTTTCGCTTTTGTGGATCCAAAGTAATTATACCATTTTAACAAATACAGCACACTCCAATATCCCCCTTTTCAGACAAATTAGCACACTTTTAAAATGAATAACACATATGTAAATGTATATCCTCAACAGCCAGACCTATCCACACCACCATATGTATTAGATATAGCTCTGAGTAACAAACCGGGGACACACTCGCTTCCTCCCTATGGCAAATAATTCAGTCGTGTGCTACCTCAGAAAAGGTGAAGCTCACAATGGATTTCTCAGATATTCAGTATGAAACCACAGCTTTCCTCACCCGCAGCACCACCTATAATCACTGTGTCAGACTCCGGCTCTGCTGCGACCTCAGACAAGTTGTTCTTGGACAGGTACCACACCAGTGGCGGGAGTTGCCCGTGCTAAAACTGGCAGTGTAAAGGACTTTTCCCCAGACTGATGTAAGAAAAAATACTGCAGCACTATCAATTCAAACAGGTTAGACTGACTGCTGTAGCCACCGCCTAATTTGTCATGTTTCCCGTGTTAGCAAGTGACTATAGCTAACTAGACCAAACTACTTTTCTTCATGTGAGAGGTGATGATGACTTGGAATAACGGGAGGGAATGGTGAGTTAAAACCTGAGTGGCGCATGCTGTGATAGGCACAGGTATCTGAGCTCTTTGGTTTCCTTGTTAACTAAATTTAGACAAAGCTTTATACCTGTCAACTCACTTCATACCTCAGCACTGTATGTAAACTCATTCCATTCATTTTTTATTTTATATTATTTTATTTTACTCGTTGAACTTGTAGCTATTTTTCTAACCCGGATTCCCAGACAGTGTGTGCTTATAATGACATTACCATGGCTATTGTGGTATGCTTCGTGACTACAATTGTTTGTTTGAACTCTGGGGCTGACATGATGGAGAGAGGAGCAAGATGGTGAAATATTTCATACCGTTGTCAGACTTGCTATAAATGAAGATGATAGCTATAACTGTATAGTATTTTATGGTCTTTTACTATGAGACTTTCCTATTGTTTTAGACCAGTTTCTACAATATGTTTATATGCTTTCTTGTTGTTAATATTGATTACATCTGTGTTGAGTGTGATTTTGCCAAGAATTATATGAGGATTTACAGCGGCTGCATTTGAAGATATTTCTAAGCTAAATGATGTTGCCTAGTTTCATGTGTGACCCATCCTGGTACCTGGAATCATCTTATAATATTATTTTTGTTTGCTTGTGTCTCCAGGTAAATTTTCTTATCCACCACCTTCCATGCTTGTCTCTTATCATGTAGTATGAGCGACAGGCAGTGAGACCTACTCATGATATGATAATCTTCTACAAACGATCCAGTTGACAATGACAAGCCTCCTCATAGAGCAGGAAGACCTGTGCAGAAACGGTGAAGTTCATTCTGCATATGCTGAATATTTACATCATAATTACCATTGCATGCGACATGCTATGCAACCGAGGAAATCACTACGATCTGTCTTAATTGAAGTCTAACTGCTCTCCAGACTTGTAGTAGTTAGACCCAATTTGGCCCAGCAGTCTGAGCAATGTCAGCTCACTGCATCCTAACCACAGCCAGGTAAGAATAACACAGGGGGTCCTGCTACAGCGACTCACCAACAGTGAGGCCCATATTACAATGTATTTTTCAAGTATATACAGTACGAGTCAGTGTGTTTAGTTTTGATAATATAAATTGGATCAATATTGATAAACAGGGTCCCAAGACAGGTTAGAAAATACTGATATATGGATATGAAACCAAATGTAGTCTCTGCAGGATTTATGGTAAGTCTTAGGTATTATTAGTAGATTACACATATTGGAATAATGTTAAATTTCAGAATTTAACCAAAATAGTAAATTATATGTAAAGCCTTATTATAATATGGTTGAAAGTTCATTTTGAGTTAAGTTGGCTGCAATTTGTAAAAAGTAGACTTAAAACCACATTTTTCCTCAATGTTTCCACAGTCGTCCACCCCGCCAGTCCGACACTGCCTCTCAGTTCTAATGTCAGGCGTTGGTGGGACCATGAAGATATTAGCTTAATGTCTCCTCTGCAAATGATGTGGTTGATTTAAAACATTGAAAGGAAGCACGTAACCATTGCAGCATTTGGCCTTGACTTGGATAAATAAAAGGATATGGTTTCGGCAGTAGTGACAGTCCCACATTATACATACTGTAAATGTGTCATCGTACCTCCGCCTGTGCCCCAGAGTGATAGTTTACTTGAAATGATGGAAATTAATGATGATGTGTCACTGTATCCAAGGACCTTTTAGTTTATATATTTTGACTTCTGATTATGGCCCTCATAATCATGACCTTTTTCATTCTCTCCCAACCATTGCACGCGTTCATGTTGACTTTGTGGTTTCCCTAAATTGGACTCTGGCTCCAGGTGGCTGAGTCCCCATAGCAACCTTTAGCCTTATCTGCTACTGGTGAAGCCAGACAATAAGGTCTTTCACTTCAATAAGGTTTTTTTTTTTTTTTTTTCTTTCCTCCACAAAGTACAACTTTAAGTGAAAAGGCTACTAATGTGAATATGGACTGTATTTGAAAAAACAACATTGCAAATGAATATGTTGTTAATTATAAATTTCTCACTAAGTCTGGATAATGTCATTCATTAATTCATTAATATATTTGTGAAAAATAACAATAATTTACATAAAAATAAATATATTTGATTTACAGTCTAAAATATATATCCAGCATGACATTTTATAAGAATGCTCAATCTATTATAAAAGCAATATACAGCAAAGATCTTCTGTATGTAACATTTTCAAAATAAAAGAATAAAAGCTGACTTTGTAACAGTAGTGTTTTTCTCTCTCCAGTGGATTGACCCTCTTAACTGAGGTTGGTTAGGGAGAGGATGTTTCCTCAGACTGTAATGAACCGGTGACATAATGTATAGCTTCTCTGATGGATGAAGCTGCGGCTTTACATCAGTGAGCTAAGCCAATCAATAAAACACATAAGGGAGGAGATGTGAAGTGTTTTCCTTGGTTGAAGTCCTAAGTCAGTACATTTGTTTAATGCAAAACGTCATTATTAGCCAAACAGGAAAGATAAAAAAAATAAAAAAAAACTATTCCAGACGATCCCCTGTTAAGACTCTAGGCCAGCGTTTTTCAAACTGTGGGGCGTGCCTCTCCTGGGGGGCGCCAGAGTTTTTAAGGGGGGGGGGCATGAGAAAAAAAAAACTGTAAACATTTAAACAAAAGAAGAGTGAAGTGTCACTTGTACATAGGGCTGAGTGATTAGTTGCATTTGCAGTTATGTTGCAATATGGTAAAATCCGATTTTGTAACACACAGGCTGCGATTATGCTCCAGTTATGTGTCATGCAAACAAGGGAGAGTGGAGCTGTCTGTCAAAAGAGAAGGCAACAATGCCACACTGTTACATGTTGTATGTTGGCCTCAGGCTCGGCTGAATGCAGCACTACTTTGGCTGTGGAACTAGCATCAGGTGTGCTGCTGAGCGTCAGGTATGCAGCAGGATCAGTTTGTGTGATGAGTGTTACAGAGTTCTATATCAATGTTTACATCAGGCTTATTTGTCAGTGCTTTTTTATGTTGTCATGATTATTAATATATGCTGAGAAACAAGCTCGTAAATCTTACAAATCCTACAAGAAAGACCAATTTATTTATTTATTTGGGAGGGGGGAGCAGCTGTTTCTTTGTTCTTTAAAGTGGGGGGGGGGCTCACTCTCTCACACTTTGAAAACCGCTGCTCTAGGCCATTCTCCAAAGCACAGTCTGTAACACAGCATGTTGTAATGTTCATGTACCACTTTGACCTGACATGAAGAACATCTGCCAGACCTTCACACTGAGTGGTAAAGATTGAAGAGCCAAAGTCTCTCTGTGGACAGAGATGAGATTAATTAATTTGAAGTAATGTAACAATATCAGTGAATAATCATAACACACCTCACTTGCTATTCACTCAAGTTATTAAGTGCAGATGTCTAAACTGACAAAGGTGAATGAATTGAGAGCTGGAGTATGATGTTCATGACAGAAAGTTGAGATGATGTTTTTCTTGACTGTGTGCATTTGCCACGCAGAATTTTACTCCTTTATAATTTTTGAAGTGGCAAAATGATGAAGTTTTGAAAAACGAAAAATCTCTAAGCACTACAGTATCCACATTCACCCTTACCTGTAGCTGCCAACACATGTAACAGTGGGACAGCCTGCACTGCAATGACAACTGTAGTTACGCCTCTACCACTGTCTCTACAATAATATTCAGTCTGTGTCAGCACAGTGGTGTATAAACAAATTAGGACTATGATTAATGAATGCTTTTAACAACTCCTAGACTGGCCACAGTGATGGGACTCCCAGTGAAGACTGCCTCCTGCCCCCAGAGCTGACATTAACCCCTTCAGCATCAACACTGATGCTCCCTTGACTCTCATCAACCTGGTGCTGACAAGTGTACAACTCATTCTTCCTATCAGCACTTTATAGGTCTCCACTTGCAGGGTTCCTGGCAGCTGGGAGGTTACTGACTTTTCTTACTAAACATAGTAAATTTTAAGTATAAGTTTTGAAATTCCTTATTGGTGATTTCTTTTTCTTTAAAAGGATGTTATTAATATCATTTACACCTACAGATTATTTTTCACTTTGTTGTTTACTGACAGGACATCCATTCCTTACCTCAACACAGAAACACACTAACAGTATCCACACATAAACATCCTCAAGCAGGATCCATGTATGCCAACGCACATCATTTATTTGATTTATATCCCAAGTGGTGATGATCCTTCAACACTTTACTTGAATGCAATCAAACTGAGTGTGTGTCAATATCAGCTAAAAGGCATCTTTGTTTGCATTGTAGTTCCCTCTCTCTCTGAGATCTCTGCTCATACTGTACAATATGCGGAAGGGGCTAGCAGGGATGGTGTGCTCTGTGCTGACAGCCATGCTGGAGTTGATAGACATGACATGTCAACGCTGAGAGTGCCCTCAGAGAGCAATGCCGGTGGCCTTTACAAGGATGTCTTTCTGCAGATCACTCACTGGGCAAATATACAAAAACCTGCACACTGCCCAGCAAGCAGGTTGTCCATCGCTACTCAAAGTCCCTCTGTGCCGGTTTGGGTAATTACTGAGCTTAAAAGGTCCATTTGATATCAAAGGGACTGCCTTTCGCCTCAATCTACCTCCTGTTTTCTGTGCATCTCTCATCACACAGAAGCATCCACCTAGTGAAGGGAGAGGCCAGATGATTTCTCTGGTGTAAACCGCTGTCACACACCTGTTACGCATCAAAATGTCACTAAATGAAAGTCAATATACACCATACTAAAAATCAATCCTCTATCATCTATTCTCAAATATACAGTCAGAACAAAAAAACACCAACCTAAAACAGGAGAGGGGGAACTGCATTAAAAACACTGACACTTTTTTTCAACATTATTCTCCAAGCGGGAAATCCACAGTATAAAAGTGTGAAGCTTTAGGGGGTGAAGTAAATTGCTTACAATACAAGGTAATTACTCACATTCATCACTTTCCTTATTAATGGAAATCTTTTCCCTCCCCATGGCAAGCTGTAAAATAATATAAACATTTACCCATAACCCAGCTACTTTATTAGTATAAAACACACTAAATTTGCTCAACCTGCAGCTCTTTTCCAGGCATGTATTATGTTGTAATCTCCCCCATTTTACAGTAACAGGTTTTAAGTGTAATAAAGAAACACCAAGGGCACGTTTTGCTGCATGGGAAAAGCCATAAATCACAGTGTGTCTGCCGAGTGACAAATTAATGATGTCATCAACACGGCACGCCAATAGCAGAATCTCAGTGTTGGCTGGATCATAGTGTACTGTAAAAACCGCCTACAGCAAACTCAACTCTCCTCCAACAGTATGATGCTAAAAGAACAGTCCTTGAAAGGATGTAAGCTCATTTCACAATTCAAAGCAGATAAGGTTCGATAGGTGTTTGTGGATACATTAAAATTGGCTATTTTGTGCAGTATTTTTACTATTATATTTGTGTTATTAGCATTTGCTCCCACACAGTGGTCACTAGTGTTGTCCATGTAAAAGTCTCAAGTCAGACTCAATATCATACTGTACAATACATCCAAAGATAAACTATATTTGTTGTCAGAATACTTCGTTAATCCTCAATCCAAAATGACAGTATATTACAGTTGCTCTAAGAATAGAGAATATGAAGAGCATAATGATAAGATACTGATAGATACGTACTTATACAAATATACAAGCTAAATATGAAAAATATGTCCCTATAGTATAATATATTTATGAGAAATACAGAATATGTACATGTAATGGTAATTACAAGTTTATTTTATATATTTGTTGTTCATTATTTTTATTTTTTCTTTATCCTTTGTACACCTTGAGTGCTTGGACCCATAATTTTTTGGAGACTTTCAGAGTACTTTTCTTTAAATCTTTATTTGAGCAATCTTTTAATCTATGTCTTCATCCTGCTCATTAATCCGTATTTTTCATGTTTTTTAAGCACATCCTAAATTGCTGTTATCAACTACACAAATATACAGGCAGTCACTAATACACGGAGTCCCCTCTGACATCCTGTTATTAATAGTCAGTAAAAGCTTTGACTTTAAGTAGAAATGCCCCTAATTTCTTCAGCAGGCAGGGGAATATGAAAATGAGCAATCCCACCCTAGTAGATGGTTACAAATGACGAAGAACCACTGGAAAGATTTTCACTCAGTACTCTACCTGCATAAGTGTGACCACTGTACAGACCAGAAATTATACAGAGACAGAAGTAAACATTTCAGAGCAATGTTTGCTTAACAGTACACCTCATTTACCATGAAAAAAATGACTGAGAACTGGAAGTAGCAACAGGAGTGGAGAGAGAGTAGTGACCATACAAAAAAAAAAGAGACACGGAGCTAAAGGGAGATACTGAACATCAAGTGGACATATATTATTTTTTCTTTAAAGATTTATTTGACAAAGTGCGTGGTCATAGAGGCAACATACATCACAAACACAGGTGTTAGATCTGATGCTCTCAGATGCATGCTCACCCTTTGCTTCTCCCTGCCGCAGCATTCAGGCATGTTTATTTGGACACATGCCATAAATCCCAAGCTTTCGGGGAGGCAGGGGTGGGCCTGGTTGTGGTGCAGGAGGCCTGTCCTGCTCCAATGATAATTTGTGGTTTGGTGCATGTTCGACAGCCTACAAAGAGGCCTCAGACTGCCACTGGCTGGCTGCATCTATGGCCACGTCCACTACAAATAAGCCAAGGACCCTTATTCTGCAGAAGGAAATATTTATACAATATAAAGTTATTTTCCTGTATTTATCTTGGGACACGGTGAGAAACTGTTTTTAATGAAAAAAAATAATAATTAAAAAAAAAGCGTGTATATACACACTTTAGAGGAGAGGAAGAATAACTTCAGTGAAAGTAGGAAGGCAGTAAATACAAGAAGTGGAAACCAAATGAATAATATGAATGAATAGTCCAACAAAATGACAGCGTCTGTTGAATATTTTGATAGTGTTTGTTTCATGAATGATGTCCATCGGATGTGGAAATCATACTGATATCCCAAGAATCCTTTGGGCCCTGCGCCTCTTAACCTCTGCTCCCCTCCCCGGTCAACACACTCTGGACAAAGTCAATTTCCTACCAGCACTCCCTCATCCACTCATAGTGTTTATAAACCTCCCATGGTAGAGAGGGGCTGCTAATTTAGAGCTATGCTTGTGTCACCTGGTGAACCTCAGGCCCCAGGACCCCGATCGGAACTGCTATGGGTCAGAGGTTACTGTCTGGCCCCTGGCTTATCAAAGCTGTGTTTATTTAAAGTCTATGAGCCGCAGTGGACAACAACAAACAGAGGGACCACAGGCAATGGAGCAATTTGGAGGCAAATCCTGTTTAGGAAAATAGATTATGCATGTGTGTGTACCTGCTGAAATGTCAGTATTGTCACTCCCAATCCTGGTGACGATGGCTTGTTTTGCTCTGGATTACTGTAACATGAATGCTCCTCGGCACCTTGTGACACTCACTGAGAACCTGCAGAGGGACCCACCCCGGGCGCATGTTTACAGGATTTTCTTGGATCAACAATCTGGCTAGATTGGCACTTACTTGAGCACCTCCTAAAGATAATGAAGTTTAGGGTCAGGCTGGGAGTCCAGAGCTGTCTGAGTAGATGCTTGATATTTTTCCACTGCGCACTTTGCGAGATAAATCTAACACTGCTCGCTGCACATTTAATCCCATGGCAAAAGATTATGGAAACACGTGTAATACTAACATTAGCCTAGTCATAAATACATCAGACAAACAGCTCATGGCTCCATGGAGGAGGCCCTGTTATAGGAATTCCTCCGTAATTTATTATACTAATTACCAAGGTGCTCAAGGAGGAAACAAGGTCTGACAGATTTCTTCTTCCTGAAATATCTGACAAAATCCGCTCCCTTACAGTAGAGTCCAGTGCAGTGCAGTTTATACTAATAAAGAACATATTTGCAGGGTTTTTTTTTTTTTTAACCCGAACCCTATGGTACACAAGCACTGACAATATAACATACATGTGGTTTTGCAGAACTTGAAAACTGACTTTACTGTAGGTGTAATGAGGCCAATAAGTGTAGATATTTGATGAGGGAAATTATACATTTAATAATATACATTGCATTACTAGATAGGTCAGTTGGTTAACGCATTCCGTGTTGGTTAACAGCAACAACCAGACAACATTAAGGATAGCATAAATGTTATCAGTCTTTGGTCCACCACACACGGCCCTAGCAGCGCATCCTGAGAAAAGGTGAGGAGGTAATCATGCTTGACCCAACTTTGTTTTCCCACCAGTCTGCACTGTACCTAGCCACACATGGTGTCAGGGATGAATCCCCTGGTTTATTTATTCTCATCACTGGATCTCTGGAATCTGTGTGTGGCCTGCATACCCTTGTGTTGTAAAGGCCCTGCCAGAGGAAATGTAACATTTTACAGTACTCTCTACTGGTGACAGATCCAGCACACGTGGCTGGTGGGGCTCAGACACAATAAGAGAGATGGAGACATGGTCTCAGGGTATCAAACTAATTATAACATAATGTAATATGACATTTATTCATAACTTGTGTCTGATTATAATTTAAGGTTGTGCTGACTGTACATGCCAAAACATACATGCAAAAGTGTGTTGTATCATCTTAAGCTTTCCTTTTAATAATGAACACGTCCACTGTGAAAAGTCACCCCACCCCCCTCCACCC
>OMNW01012750.1:9974-21672 GCA_900303245.1 Selene dorsalis | reverse complement strand
ACAGTTTATAGCTACTTGCTCATAACGAACTCCCTGTAAGCTTAAGGAATATGTAGGCCTAATTCTTAGTGATATTGGACTATGAGCCTAATATCCTAATCCTATAGCCTACCAGCAAGGCCACTCAATAATAGCAAAATTTTAAATCACATCACAGCAGACATAGCCTCATTTTTGGCATTGCATAGGCTACAGCGCTGGGTTTTAATTAAATGACAGCATTAAGCTAGCTGTTTATTTCCTAACTAGGTTACTGCACCAATTTAGAAAAGAGAAACCTGTCCTGTTGAGATATTTTGACTTACTTTCCGTTTCTTAGTGAAGAACTTCCTGATGTCCATTACAGTAACGTTAAGCTATGTCTGTGTAGGGAGAAAAATTGCAACCATCAACCAAGGTCACTGTTTTAGGCTAAGTCTGCTTCATTGTTAAATTTTGAGGACTTAAAGAGTAAGCTAGGTAGGCTACATAATGTTGACAAGCGGGCTAACGTTACCTCCTTCAATTTAAAGCAGCATCCACGTTACTGGCACTGACCATTGACAGGAGAAAGGCACTGACTGGCGTGACTTTAGTGCAGTGAGGTACTCTAGCTTGATGATTGTTCTTCTCCTATTGATCAAGTGGAATGGATTCTTTCGCGACATCGCTGGTTGAACTAGTAGCCTACCGGTAATTAATTAGCTATATCAAAACTGGGTGGGTCCAAATGAATAATTATGAATTCCGGGGGGGTCCCGTCCCACCCACTTTGAATGACGGCGACGCCCATGTGATTAACGTTGGTTTTGTTATTAGCCAGTTTGATACCGGTGGCTGGGATCAGCTGATTATCAGCTGATCTGGTTTGTAAATATAGATCAGTGTGAAGCCTAGTGTGTTTCATTTATACTGTGAAAACAAAAAGATACTTAATGATAAGAATATAAGATGAATGAGTTTTATGTGGATTTTAACGGTTTAAAATGTTTTAACAGAAGATATTAGATAAGATATTATTTTTGTTGTTGTTGTTGTTTATTGAAATATTAATAATATAAATTAATACTTAAGTGACTGAGGTGGCGAGCCAACCCAGAGTCTGACAGAGAAGTTGATTTTTTTTTTGTTGTGTCAACTTTTTATTGATAATTTAGTGCTGTGCTGATACTGTTACTGTCATCATTATTATTTGGTTATTATCTTATTTATTTATAGTGATTAGATACACCACCTGCAGGTAAGAAACTAAATAGAATTTAAGCATAATCAAATAGAAAATAAATTATATATTTAAAATTAAATTAGACCTAAATTTATAATTAGACACCAAAATTAGCTACTTACCTGACAGGTTTATTCATCTTTGTTATTTATTTATATTTGGGTTATGTGTGGTTTGGTTGTTGTTATGTGTTGATTGTTATTGAATCTAAGAAGAAAAGAAAGAAATAATTAATTTTACTTACTTTACTTCAATAACTGGTTCTGTTTTTTTTTATCAACCAGTCGTTACATACTTCTGTCAGGTTTTGTGGAGGACTGCACCCAAACGCAGACACGAAAACAAGAGGAGTGGTAGAACAAAGGGGTATTTATTACCTCACAAGGAACCTCAGGAAACAAAGCATGATGAATCACGGGACATGGCAGGGACGACCAGGGGAAGAACGCAGGCATGGGACACAAGGTATGAATGTAGACGATTCGACAAAGACAAAGAGAAACACTGGGGTTAAATACATGAGGAGAAACAAGGCACAGGTGGGGAAATCAACACAGGTGAGACACGACAGGGAGGAAGCACACAAGACAGGACACTGAACTTCAAAATAAAACAGGAACGCAACAGGGAACAAAGACACAGACCATGACAACTTCTCTACTATGTCAGTGAAGCATATTGGCCCTCACATTTAATGTGCATACACAAAAAAAAATAATAAAATAAAAGGTATACGCCCAATCTGACACAAGGATCGGCTTTTATCAATCTGAAGGAGTGCGTAGAGTCACAGCAGGTCTGACCAGGTGTACGCAGGTTGAAGCAGGGTATTATTTGTAGGACAGAGCTGGCTGTGTTGGATAATTATGAATAAGTAGCGTGGTCGTAACGTCGCTGTTTTCTACATTTCTACAGCTTTTCAGTAGTGAAGCTATTTTATGTCATATGTTATATATGATGTCACATTCCTGTCCTTCTGCTGATGCCCGTGTCTGCTGCAGCGGGGCGCATCAATGGGGGCATCACGCAGCAGGTGACAGACACTGGGGGGGGGGGAGTGTACTGCGAGGTCATCTCGTGAATGGCCGTGGCCATATGACAGGTTTATGTTTCTAACCGAGTCCTCAGAGAACAATTCCACGTTCTGATGCTCACTCTGCAGCCCAGAATGAAGCTGCTCTCATCGTCCAAGACCTCAAACACCAATTTAAGGAAACACGTTCACAATCAGGTATCAGGTAACGCCAGCCAAGCTTATCATGACAATTCAGTCATCATACATCAAACAAGTGTGTGTGTGTGTGTGTAGCTTCAGTGCAGTGAAGCTTCATTTCATGTAAAATAACTTGTAGCTTAGCTCACTACATTTTCCAAGTAGCTTGTCCAACACTGTGAATAGGTCACACTGATGCAGCGATGCAGACTCCATGTTGTTGCTGTTCTTATTAGTGGAACAAAGTGAGTACAGAATCATGTTCACCTCTTAAAAATCAGAAACCTGTGTTGAGAACTTAACTCCACTTTTATTTTGAGCAACAGAGGTGAATTTAAAACAACGTGTAGCCTGGCAGATGGCATGATGGGTCAGATGCTCATCAGTCAGCTGTTTAATCTTCAGTCAATGACAGTGATGTGTAATGCTCTGATGCCAGAGAAACTTCCTCCAGGTAGAAGATCTCCTGCAGGAGAGTGATGAGGCTGCTCAGTCTCTTTCTCTGCCCGACACCGGAGCTCTGATGAAGGAGGGAGACGAGCCGGTGTGATGGCCTACCTGTGGGTACCATGTCATTATTCTGACATCCCAATAGTCTGAAAATGACCTTTTATTCTAAAATGTCAATGTTTCGTGCTGGGGTTCAGGTTGTTTGGGGAGCTTTGCGTAGCGGTGACACTGCACTAGGACCGGCTCTGGGTCAGCTTAGAAAGGCTCGAGGCGAAGGAGGCTCACAGGTTAATATGTTGGCTACTTTCTTTTCTTTTTGCCACCGGCTTTCCTGTTTGTGTACATTTTTTGTCCTCACGCTTATGACACGCCCTCCCCTGCAGACTGGCAGCTGACGGAGAATTAATGCACATTTCTTTTTGCTGCTTTGCTGCTTTTGCTAACCCTAACCGGAACAATGGGATGTTGAAACATTGAGATTTCGGAACAACGGGACGTCGGAACAATGGGTTTAATATGGTCAAAACAATGGGATGTTGGAATTATGAGAAGACTCCCTACCTGTGCAGGTGCAGGTGCTCTCCACAAACCTCCATCGGCCAAGCATGTGTGTGAAGCCACCGTCCATCAGTCATTACACATTCATCAATCACAAAAACTATTATGTGGCAGCTGAAGTTGTCACACCTCTTCTAAATGAGAGGCCTGAGTACTGATGAGGCGCTGTAGGAGAACTTTCTTAAAAATGCTGCATGAACCAGGTTCTTGACCTTGGATTATTGCTTGGTGTCAAAAAGAGAATTGATAGATTTAAGGGGATCTGAGCCGAATGTATCTAATAGGACAGGAAGGACACTTTTTCACTTTTTCAAATTCACCCAGTTTATTCCACTGTTTGAACTGGTGTCTGTTTCTCAGAGTTGTAGCTTTGTTCACCAAAGTTCAGCAGCACCAAAATATTGGTGCCTGCCTTCAAATCTCATGCACCATAACAAATGCAGAGGCCCATACATTTCAGTCTTGCATAACAGAGTAAGTAATGACATGTAGGTGTAATAACATCCCCAAATACATCTGTTATTTCTGTCAGAAACTCTTGAACAAGTAAATTTAACACCAAAAGATTCTCTCTTCTTGCCTTCGGAGCCATTACAACCTCAGTAACCACTCGACATAACAGCAAAACATGCCAATATTTACAATTAGGTGGCACACGGTGTGCCATTAGAAAACGCTGCAGCCTTAAAAGGAGGCAGATCCAGTAATACCAACATTACGAAGTCTTTCTGATAACTGTACTGGTTTGTTTTCTTCTTTATTTTTTGCATTTCTTCATTTATCTCTTGTATTGTTATGTGTTTCTCTGTATGAGCTTTGCTAATAACTAGTTTAATAACTAGTGGAATTACGCCCTCTGATAAATCGATAAATAAAAAATATGTCAGGTGGTAAAGCATTTGTTACATCAAAATAATGCAATTCATCAAAAGGCGAAGGGCTGTATACTCTATAAGTTACTTTATCTTCTGGAACTTGTTGGATGTGGGCAAGATGGCGCTGATGAACCTCTGATGTTCTTAAAACAAAGCTGTCCTCCATGAAAAAGTGTTTTATATCTCCAGGAGTAGCCACGCAATGGTGACAAACTCTACCTGAGTTAACTGACATGGTAAATCCACCAATCATGTGAGCTGACAAGTTATCACCAGATAAAGTGGCAAGAGTGGCGCGAACGATGTGCTCAGTTTCATCAGCAGTAATCGTAAAACCTTCAGCAGCAAGATGGAGGATTTTCAAAGACTCCATCTGTCCCAGGCTCGTCAGAATACAGTAAAGGCCACATCATTTTAATCTCCACTGCAGTCACTGTCAGGACATAAAACAGTACGTTCTTCTTCTAAGAGACTCATATTTAGTAAAGTCCACATGGAGTCAGTAGAGAAGGTTTATTTGCCTGGTGGCAGTTATAGGCAGAGCCTGGTCACCACCAACAACTCACCTATTTTGGCTCTTCTGTTCTTTTGGAGGAACATCAGAGTGTTTGTCAGGTGTCGTGGAGAGACAAGATTATGCAGAAGGCAGAGATGATCCCTTCATCAACTCCTGAGCTGCGACACACCTCAATGTTGTCCACTTTCACAATGTGCGGAGCTCTCCCAGCCGTGAAGGTTCTTTTCCAGTCTCAATCAGTCACCTGACTAGTCGGGTATGGAGTGGCAGGATCAAACTATTGAAAACCAAAAGGAAAAAAGATGAACAAACAGTATAAAATGTTCCTTCTTTCACAATCCTGACAAAATCATTGTACTCGCTCTCTAAGGCGGTATGAGGCTGTGGTAATGATGCTCATTGTTGTTGCTGTGGTCATTGATAGGGTTGTTATATTGGGTAGATTAGAATTAAAGTGTAGCCAGAGGCTGTGTGCAGTTTCCCAGAGCTCTACGACTCAGCGTTGTACAGTACTTTTACAGGTGAAGTGCAGCTACGGTTGTTAACTCAGCAATGGCTGATGAGAGAAAGAAAACAGCAGGAGGTGAGTTGCTTCATCGTGCGATTGAAGCGATGAAATGATGATTAAAAATGTGACAAATGTGATCAAGCGACACAATACTTGCGTTACGGGCGAAGACACCACCTCCATCGCGTTTGGTGTGAACACACAGTTAGACATACCTCTCTAAGTGTAATAAAGCAATCTATGTTTTCCTTGAAGATGTGCGGCAGAAAGGTGAGACATAAGATATACTCATTACTTAAAGGGAGGGTCTGTAGGTTTGTTCTTTGCAGTTTGTAAATACAACATTCAAACTGGGCCCTCCTCTCGGGCTCAACTGTGCACACCCCCTGCCCAGGACAGGTGAGCCCCAGGATTTTCATGGGTTTCTGAAGTAACTAACACTCCTTCCTGTTTCACAAAAGCAATTTTCCTATGAGATGGTCCATTTCCATGGTAGATTTAACAATTTTAGACTTGTGGTCTCTTGGGAGAGTATATACATAGACTGCTTTTATTAGACTTTCCAAGTCCTGTGATCATTAAGGACCCAGAGTTACTGTGGTATAGAGCTGTAGGACATTTGATCTCTTGCCTCCAGGTACAGCTGGGACAGTGGGGATTTCCCTCGAGCCAAATGAAGCACCTTTGGTACGATACAGCTGAAGCCTTCACTGAATGTTATGAATTCATTTTGAATGTGGATGAATTACTGTTTCAGTTATACTATATGGATAAGAAGAGCTTCTTCCCCAGGGGAGCAGATGATTGCTGCACTCGTTACCCCCTCCCAGCAAGCATGCATGCACACACATTCAGATTTGCACTGTCTGCTGCTACGACCTCGACCAACTTGAACACTCACTGACCTGCGCTTCAATTTTTTTAACAATATTTATTACCATTTATTTATTGTGACTGCATGTTGGTGTTCTTTTTATTCAAACTGCTAAAAAGAGACTGCTGCTATTCTACTCTGAATCCCAACTATCACTTTAAGATACATTTTCCTTAAGAAAGGATACTTCTTAACTGTGTCCTCTACAGTCATGCCATCTGCAATCTCCTTTTGCCACCATGCAAAGGTTTGCTGCATAATATCTAATCTTGTTGTCTGGGTGCATCTTCTGGTACTGGCTATGAAGGACCTTCATGTGAGCCTCAGTGGAGGATGGGTCCTCACCAAGAACACTTGATGCCTTATAAGAATTTTGAGAGCAAGAGAGGAATCTTACGAATACACAAGTGACTCAGATGAGTGCAAGATGTGCACCACTGACCTTGGACATGTTTCTCTGACTGGTTCTTGCAGTTTCTACAGGCTGCTTTAATGTGTTGTGACCAAACTTCTCTTTACTACATGTCACTTCATCATTGTCAACCAGGGCTGCACGCTCTGATTTGAATTTACGCTTCAGAGACATATGCCATGTATGCTAGATGAGATGGAGACATCAAATACCAACATCTTGAAAGTGACATACTGATTATGTGTTATTCCTATCTGGATAGGACACAATGCTAAATATCATTAGGATGGATATTTAGTATGCACATAAAACTGGACATTTGTAATGTCTCTGATGTTTAAGATATTGCGTATAATTATCTGCAAATTCACTTAAATAACCAATTTTCTCATGATCCTTCAGGAAAGGATATTTAATAATCAGAGTCTGTACGGCTTGCACATACTCAGAGTTCGTGGGATACCCATGACAAGAAAAGAAATGTAAATCAATTGATGGTCATCTGTCCTGAAAGACTCATGCACCAGGACAAATGCTGCAACTTATTTGTCACTGTAAAATTTGTGTCACAGGGGCATATATGGTTTTCAAAGACTTAAACATACAATATCTCAAGACCTCTAAAGAATAAATGTCTATTTTCTGTAGTTTTCTGGTCGGATGAACTCACACTGTGGATGAAATTTGAATGGATGGAAAGGTTAGCTTGGACTTGCACAAATACATTCACTTAACTTTTTTAAACTCTTTGTATGTATGGTGTACCACAGGGTTCAGTTTTAGGGCCGGTTCTCTTCACTCTTTAGCTGCTTCCATTAGGGGATATAATCCGGAAGCACTCCATCAACTTCCACTGCTATGCTGATGATACTCAGCTCTACTTATCTATAGAGCCAGACGACAGAAGCCGCCTCATCAATCTGCAAGATTGTTTGAGATATCAAATCCTGGATGTCCTCTAACTTCCTGCTTCTGAACTCTGACAAAACAGAGGTCATTGTGTTTGGACCTAAACATCTCAGGGACTCATTTTCTAAGCAGATTGCTACTCTGGATGGCATCACCCTGAACTCAAGTACGACTGCGAGGAACCTTGGAGTCATTTTTGACCAGGATCTTTCCTTCAGCTCCCACATAAAGCATGTGACTAGGACTGCCTTCTTCACCTGCGCAGTATAGCTAAGATCAGGAATATCCTCTCTCAGAGTGATGCTGAGAAACTAGTCCACGCATTTATCACCTCTAGGCTGGACTACTGTAACTCTCTCTTGTCAGGATGTCCAAAAACCTCTCTAAAGAGTCTCCAGCTGGTCCAGATGCTGCAGCGAGGGTATTGACAGGAGTAAGTAAGAGAGAGCACATCTCTCCCATGGAGTCTGCATGCTCTCTCTGTTCCTTTGTGGGTTCTCTTAGGCTACTACTTACATACTTGGCCAAGCAAAACACAAAGCAAAACTATATTTGTACTGCACATTTCATTCCAGGTGGTAGCACAATATGCTTCATAGAGCACAGTTAAACACAGTTGAAGCAATAAACACATGTGTGATGACAGACCAGTAAAATATAAATAAGATCAGCACTACACCAATTAAAAAACAGCAAAACCAGACTAGTGAAAGGTATAACTAAAAAGGGATGTTTAGAGATTTGTTTTAAAAGATGATAATGTTTGAGCACACTTATGATTGGGTAGGCTAATAGCTAAAGGAAGCCTCACCAATTTTCATGACAACCCATGGGCGCAATCACACAACTTGTTGGAGATGACCTGAGAGGTCTATGATAAAAGCATGTCAGACAGATATTGAGGTGCCAGACCATGCAGGGCTTTGAAAACCAGGGTTAACATTTTAAAACCAATTGTAAAATTCACAGGGAGCCGATGTAAACACCCCAAAACAGGTGTTATATGATCATTTTTTCCTTTTTATCATTAAAAATAGAGCAGCTGCATTTTGAAGCTGCGGCAGTCAATCAAGGAACACCACGTGAAATTAAAAAATGTTTGGAGCTAAAATTCCCAAGGTGAACACTAAAACTGCGTCCTCTCAGGTAAGATAAAAACCAGTCCATTGCTGGCCCAGATAGGCCACGGCCTCCTCCCACAGCCTAAAGATATGTGCAGTGGATTAGAGACTCCAAATTGCCCATAATCGGTGTAAATGTGAATGTCTTTGAACTACAGGGGAGCTGTGATGGGTAGAAACTCGTCTGATACATGGACAGCTGGCTGTAAGGACAATGAAACCCTTTGGCCTCAAGACACTTTGTACCAGACAACATTATATTAGGATTTGAGAACTTTGCTCCATGGAGAGCTGAGAGGAGGGTTTGATACAAAACAAACCAGATTCAGATGCAGATAGCATTTACTGTCATTGTGTAGGCGCCAGAGAATACATGATAAATAATTATGAGCTCTGTAAAACTAAATAGGACAGGTGCAATAATAAACAATAAATAAGACAGGGGAGGTAACACACCATGAGATATTGCACATAATATTTCACTGATGCTGCAGCTGAAATTGCATTGATGTGCAATTTTAGGTGTGTGTGAGTGTTAGTGACTCATGAGGGGAGTCCAGGGCAGCCAGCGTGTCCACAAGGATGTGGGGAATGATGGTGTTAAAAATAGAGCTGAAGTCGATGAAGAGCGTCCTCACAGAGGTCCATGGATGTTCCAGGTGACTCAGAACAATGTGGAGGGTGGAGGAAACGGCATCTGAGGATCTGTTTACCCTGTAAGCGGAGCTGCATTGTATGTTGGCATGATGGTTATGCCTGCACAGTCAAAGCACTTACTATAATCAAACTGATATAGTGTCACACAGGCATCCATCAAAGTTGTTTAATCATAAGCAAAAAAAAAAAATCCTGGTATGGAAAACAACACAAATAATAAAGGAGAACTGAAAGAAAAAGAGAGATAACTTGAAATGTGGATGGGGGTGGGGGGGTTGAAGCATCTGAGAGTTGAGGAATGGTTAATTAATTTCCCATTAGAACAGCACATTTGCTGGAGGCTATGTAAATACTCTCCTCCTCTCAGTAGCGTGGCTTTTAAAAGGATCAGTTGTCTGTTTAGACAAATTATCATTCCACGTGTTTTATCTCATACACTGAGAGCAGCGTGAGCAGGAGGACATGGAAAAGAGAAGATAAGAAAAAGGAAGCAAAGCAACACCAGATGAGTGGAGATATGAAGGGGAGACAACAAAAGAACGAGAGAGTAAAAAGAAATGAAGAGAGAGAAAAGAACGGTCATAGTGGGTTTTTTTAAAGATATTTTTGGCACATTTATTGGCGTTATTTGACAGGACAGTGCAGAGACACAGAAAAGCAGGGAGAGACTGGGTAAATGACATGCGTTAGAGACTGACTCAGGAGTTGAACCATCAGTGCTTCAGGCGTACACAGACCTGGCACTGGCTCCCTAACCACTGCACCACCGATCAGTAGACCAGTTTGTGTCCACTATTCAGATGTTTTTTTTTTTTTTTGCATCAACCAAAATCACTAAAATTACAATTCCCTAACTCATTAGTACTAATGAGTGAAGTGGTGACTCCCAGTCTATAAAGCAGTCATGAAGTCCTATTGTCTGTCTGTTTGTCCTTTACATTCCCCACAAGGACCCTCGGATCAAAACAATTACAAGTGTTTCCAATAGTCAAGATGTTTAAGTCGTCATGTGTCATATGAAGGGCCATTGAAGATTGTCAAGTGACTTTGTTTAAATCACCTCTCTACAGCTTTCAGTCACTATAAACTCCTCAAAAAGAGCCTGGAAGCTTTGTTTCAGTCGATCATTCCCTCTTTTGATTAGATCAGTTGGTGTTGTAAAGGTGACTAGTCAGGCTTTAGACTTATATGAAATATGTGATACAACTTGTAAGAATCTCGCATTCATAGAATGAGCAACATGGCTAAAGTTGGTTGGTAGCGCCCCCAAATGTGACAAAATCCCTTGCAATACTCTCCTGTCGGTCCACCAATCAGGGCCATGTTCACCGGCGAAGCAGACTGACAGGTTGGGGTGGTTCCAGCAGTAATGTGGAGGTTGCACCAGACCATTGTCATGGTGAGTGAGTGGAGCTGGAAGGTGAAGCTCAGTCGATTATGGCTCCAACCCTCATCTGTGCTCATGAGCTTTGGGTAGTGGCAGATTTCGTAATACAAGCAGCTGAGATGGACTTTCTCTTTATGGCTTGACGGCAGAGGTGGGGTTGAACAGCTGAAGCACGAGCCTAGACCTCTAAAGGTCAAAGAACATATCCTTGTTCTTGGAGGTGGGAGTTACCGTTGGTCCCCTCACTGAAGGACGTTGTTAGATCACCGTACCCCTCCTCCTTCCTGTTGCTGATACACACCACAATAGCTGTGGCATCCCAGTGTTTCTGACTGCGACAAGACTTAGAGTTGCATTTTAAGTCCACGGTGTACAGAGTGCACAGGAAGAGAGCCAGAAGAGCCCTCTGTGGAGGCCCAGTGCTGCACATCACTGCTGATGAGCACCACAATCCAGGACATGAAGCAGGGGCTCCCATTCCTTTGAGCTTTGTATGGGGGAATGGAGGGGCGGGTACATAATCCTCATGTAACCACATGACTCATCAACGCAAGAATGGCCAGAGTGGAGTGTGTTAAATGAGTAGCTAGTGTTTATTACTCCTTACTGTGCATTGTATTTCAATGACTATAGACTGAATGTATGCGTGAATGCACACAGCAACTCCAACCATGCCTGATTACTGGTTTTGTTCCACACTTACAAAACCACACAGGCACATACACCATATCTCTCAGCAGGGAATATCCAGTTATCTCAGCACATATGTAAACATATTCACACACAGGGTGACCACCCACTGCTTCCTGCTGCTCTGTGTGGTTTCCTTTGACGTGTTTACATGGCCATTAGCTCCCCACAGAGGGTATATGTGCATGGGTCAGAGTTGCAGTTACATTTTGCCCGACTATGAACAGCATATAAACAGTTCAAATTACCAATGCACACACACACACAGCCTTGTGGGTTTGTGAAAGGTTTAAAGAAACAAGATTTTTTCAGATATCTACAAG
>OMNW01012749.1:8084-19260 GCA_900303245.1 Selene dorsalis | reverse complement strand
CTTAACCATTTTCTTGTCTGTACACAACATCTATTACACGTCTGCCTGCCCTGGGTGAAGGATCCCTACTCTATTGCTCATCCTGAGGTTTCTCTTGTTTTTCCCTGTTATGGGTTTTCTTGGGAGTATCTCCTCAGTCGATGTGAGGGTCTAAAGGCACAGGATGTTGTTATGATGCTATGTAAAAGCCCTTTGAGACCAAGTGTTTTTTTTGCAGCAGTTAATACTTACGATCCCATTTTCCCCTTGAAGTCAAAGATGTCCTTGATGTTGCTGGTGCTTTTCTTCCAGCTACAGATGATTTCCTTCCGCCCCATATCGGCTCTGACGTTGCCGTAGACTCCTGAAGCACAGAAGGTAGAAACCATTTTAGTTTCTTTTGAGTAAGAAAACACTGAGACAGAACACTGATAGGACCGGTGCCTGAACAGATCAGTGAGTCAGAAGTACCATCACTCTTCCCCTGCACTCTCTCTGCTACAAGGGGATGGAGGCAATTTAATCCAGATGATTGACAATTAGCCCTTAACTCTAACAACGATGGACCTTCATCAAAGCCTGAAGAAGTTTGTGAGGAATTTGTGCTGATAAAATGCTTTTGCATAAACGCTACAGCAGCTGATACACAATCTTAGATGTTTAAATCTATATGTCTGTTTCCTCTTCATCAGTGTTATTTAAAAAAAATGTTTTTTTTACAAATCCAGATGTTTTGGCTCTCTGCAGATTGAGTCATCAGTGTTCAGTTCTGCTACATATCTGTTTGTATGGACATGTTTCAGTAAAGGTTTGTGAATCTTCAGGCTGATAATTAAGAATTAATCAAGACACAAAGTCCATGTCCATCAGAAAACAGCTCAGTTTGGATCAGTCAGTCATTATTCTTTTTTTTTTCTTTTTTTTTAAAAATATGACTACTCTGTGGTGGAACAATCAATTTATAGATGTTCAACTACATAGTGATCACATTATTAATACAGTAATCATTTCTGTTATTAACCCAAAAAAGTTCCCAGATGTGAAGATTTGCATCTGTATTTTTCTGTTAATAAATAAATTGACTTTATATAAATAAATATTTTTACACATTATATGAGTTATTACACTGATTTACACTGTGGTTGTATTTATCAGTGACAATGGGATGGGAAACAGTTGATAATGAAAAATTAATTAGCAGCAGATCAGTGGATTATGGATCAAGAAATGAACTATTAGATTAATAAACAATTGAATAAATTATAAAGTGAGGGTTTATTCAGCCTTTTTTTCTCATCGTGTCCTGAAAGAATCCTATGTGTTTATTTATTGGTTATTATTTTTATGTCTGATTATAGATTATCTGAAAGTACACTGTCAGAATATCAAAATAATGCTGGGTTTTTTTTTGTTTTTTTTTAGCTTCACGGGAAAATAACTTTTTTCTTTTTTTAATTTTAGTTTTTTAAGATATTTTTTTCCAAAATTGACAGTAAGTCCTTCCTGACCCTTCCTTGCCCTATAACCAATTTAGACCCTCCACACACCTTCACCTTTTGTTCTGGTTACATAAACTGTTGCATGTCCATCACTAAGGTCAGTTCACACTCGCTAAAGCCCATTTGTACCTATCAGTTACACATGGCTGAAAAAGACAGAGGATTAGAGAGGTAAATAGCAGAGGCTAGTTAATCTTCCCGGCTTCAACTCCTCTCGTCCTCCTTGTGTCTGGTGTTGTGGGAACAGATTAGTGGCTGATTTCCTGACAGGACAGAAACTGGGTCGTTTCATAATCCTAGACCTGGAAAATCGATGAACCCTGACCTTCCAAAAATAATTTTAGTACATCCTAAATTATATAAATGATATATACCCACAAGGTATGGCGTTACTAACACATCTTTGAGACTACTTTCTAACTGTGTAGAAAACCAATAAAGTCCACAAACAGAGCATTGCACTACAACACAGTCTACAGACTAACTTCTCTACACAGCTGCATGGCTCTGACTCTCAAAATTCTTGTTTCAGTTACAGAGTAAAATCCTAGTCTGGTTTAATACAAAGACAGTCCACTGTGTCATTTAACCACAACTACCACCTTTCACTACTCAGAACCAAACAGCTTGTGAAGCCTGAACCACAGGCTGCTCTCTGGTGTCAACACAGAACTTCATTCCCACAATATCATTTCCAGCTGAAATACTTTTTGGTTCCCTGCTGAGTGTCATTAAAAACTGCTGAGTCCAAAATGTTTTTGAGCCAAAGTCAAATTTCTCCCTGAAGAGTGCTGTGAGTAAGAGTTTATGAGGGTTGTAACATTAGTTTTGACATTCAATCGAAAAAAGTAACAATGTATATTTGGTAGATTGATAATGGGAGTTTGGTACAAAGTCGATTCGTGTTAGCCGGTTTCGACTGGTTCAAGTTTAAACATCCATTACATAAAAAGAGGATGGAGCAAAAGTCATATATCTGAACAAAAACGACTTCCTACCTTCTGCACACTGTTAAAATATCACAACACAATAACTGCTTCTAGTTCTAATAGACAGATAAAGAGAGACTGGTACCTGAGGAGCGGTGAGGGATGGTACAGGTGAGGTATCCGTGGATGAACCTGACCGATCACTGCGAGCTGCTGCTCTTCACCGGAGCGAAGGGGGCGGAGCCTCGTCAACACTCCCCCATTCAGTCTGTACTCACCTGATGCTGACCTCCGCAATCTCTCAGCCCTTCAACGTGCAGCGTTCAAAGACTTGAGAGAAATGCCACATGGCTTTTTTTTTTTTTTAATCGGGACCTTTGCTGTGCTTATCCATGATATGTCTTTAATCATCTTGATATAGGTAATAGAAGACATACACACTTGGTCACAGAGCAACAAATGACCAACTATACAAATAAAACGAAGACTAAAGAGTAAGTTCTTAAGTTTTTTGTTTAAAGAAAAATTGTTTCATCACTCATTCATCAATTATTTCCAGTTATTTATTTATCTATTTAATCTCTGTTTTTTTCCCCATCTTTTATTACATGAATGTGTTTGACGTGTTTTAATGTGAAGCACTTGAACATCTCCTTGTCATTTCTTTCCTTCTATAAAATACTTTCCTTGCATGAAAGGTGCTTGCTGAATAAAGTTTGGATAGCTTTATTATCATTATTATGATTATTAATGATGTCTAATTGGTTCAGATGATGAATGCAGTTTTCTGTCTTTCATGTTGTGGTTCACCTTGTTTGAAATATTTCTTCATGTACTGGATATATGTCCATTTGTTTAAAAGACAATTTGGAAAACACATGCAAAGACACAAATAAACTGCAAATTTAGAAAACGTTGTCATCAGTTTGACTACACATGCACTGCAAAAAAAAACAAACAACAACAACCTGCAAATTCAATCACATTGGAAGTGTTTCTCACACAAGTGTGGGTGTGGGGGACACCACAAAGATGTATTGATAACCACAGAAGCCCAGGTTCACACATGCTCAGAGTGTACTCACGAATGCTTTTCTGAATCTACAGTGTGTGTGTACTTGTTTGTGTGTTTTCTTAAGCTGCAGCGCACTGAGCTCTCAGGGTCACTGTCAGCACAAGCCACCTGAACAAATGCACTTTGTGGTAGGTTGTTCATTATATTTTGGACTGTTGTTCTGCAGTCATCATATGTAAATCTACTCTGCACATGCACACATAAGCTTCAAAACAATCAACAACAGCTATTGAAACAACAAAATGACAACATTGCATGTGATTATGTCACGCACTTACAGCCAGTGAACCTGCCATAATGATTACCTCAGCACCACCTCTGAGGTAACAGTCTGTTTCTGGTGATGCACTTGTGTAACAACAAACCATCTGGTGGAGTATAAGGTGTAGGTTGTCAGTTGTTCTTGCACATGTGCTGTCACGTTCAGAGTCTACTCACACGTGCAGATAGTTTCTACTTTTGTTGCAACATTTTCTGACAGCAATAAAATCCTTGACAGGGGTTGATGTGAATTTCAACTCTCTCAACACTGCACTGGGTTTTTCAGCGGTCTGTGCAGCCTAAACGTATGTAATGAGATATGTACCTGATCGGGCAGGGTGTTGACAGCACAGATAAGATGATTATATCGACAGTATATATCAGCAACTAATGCAAGACATGCTCACTAGGCGGCTACATCATTAGTTGCCATAATTAGATCAATAATATACCCTGCATGTGAGAACAGAGCAGGCCATTAACAAGAGGAAGGGCAGGACAGGCCCATGAAGGAGCAGATGAATTACAGCAGAACTACTTTTACAAACTTTCTCTTTGTTAAATAGATTTTTTTTTTTTTTTTAAACTGGGCATTAAAATTTATAAATCACATTTCAGATGTCTATGTGAAGTTATGAGCTCCACAAAATATATATTTTTTTTACCTCTAAACTCTCAGTAAATGTTCAAATTATTCACTATCTCACCATCAAGGAAAGAAAACTGTGTGCTGCAATATCTTTGTTCTTTTCTAACCACATAAAAGGTGACATAGTTGCTGGTTAACCCACTTGACATTACATGTGGTACCTACATCTCCATTTTTAATTTAAAGACACATTTTTATCCTCTGACCTTTTTAGCTCACTAACCCTCTGATCCATTGTCATGTTCACATGGAGTACTTGCTTCTTGTTATTTTTGTTTATTTATCTTATATTCAGTATATTTACCCGCAGTCCTTGTGTTTACACATTGACATCGTATTTGTTTGTTTTTATTATTTCAGTGTATTTTTGGTCAAACTTTGGGTCAAAATGTTAAATGTGTTCTCGATTTTTAAGATTTTCCTTTATCAGTCCCACGATGAGGGAATTCACAGTATTGCAGTAGCAAAGTGGACAATAAAAATAGAAAAGAATCAGTAACAGAAAAGGGTGTAAAGAACAGTCAATCGTGAGTACAAAAGCAATCAAAATAGTTTAATATTATGATAATATAGGCTAATAAGAATTTCCATGCAAGAATTTACTTGTTACAGAATATATTTCACATTCCTGTATTGGCACTTTTACTTGCACAGCAGAGCACCTCTTCCACCACAGTTGGTCATTCAGGTTTGGTCGTTCATATTAAAGACATATAGGTATTACTGACATAAATACTTGATCTTAATGGATATAAGACACGTTTTACAATAAATTTAAATTCAAACAAATAGATTTGTTGAAAAATACATGTTAGCACAGGAACATGATAATGTTAAAATCCCCCTTGCATGAGGCCTGTGAGGGCACTGCCCTCATTTATCATGAATAATACATTCCCAACCCGTTCCTCCCTCCAGTCACAACAAAGAGACGTCACCTACGTCACTTGTTGACGTCGTGTTGATTTTGAGCGGAGAAATAATATATTTAAAAACTGACGCAAGGGCGCTAAATCTAAAATAAACCGTGAATAAAATGTGAAAATACATAAATATTTTTTGGTGAAGCAGCTGCACGCATGAAAGGTTCGACCATATTTAACACAATAAACTCGTTACGTTAGCCTCAGGTAGCGTTAGATAGAAAGTGAAGCGAAAATGACTTGCTAACACTGCCGGTCGGGCTAGCTACATTTTGGCTAGCTAGCTAACGTTAGCACAGGGGTAGTCCTTACTTCTGACGTTACCTTGCAAATACTGTTTGTCGTAATTTGTTGTGTTTTGTTACTGTGCTCTGTGTGGTGTTGCGGTGTAGTGCTATACACTCACCTTTCAAATTCAGCTGGGAAATAATGGAACTACGAAGCTAATGTTAGTTGGCTAGGTTGAGTAGCATCGCATAGCTAAACGGGAGGTTGCTTCGCAAGAACCAAGCTATGACCCGCAACAACTTATGTAGCTTATGTTAGCCGGCTATGTTAGCATCCACAGAAACTGCTAACCTAACCTTGGGTCACTGGATTCTTTCTTTTTGTTCTTCTCTATCCGACTGTGTGGTTAACGATACATTGTAGGATTATGGCGCCCCGCATACAGCTGGAGAAAGCGGCTTGGCGTTGGGTGGAAACAGTGAAACCTGAAGAAATCGGACAGGAACATATTGAGCTAGCTTATCGCATCAATCTCCCGGCCTGCAAGAGAGGAGCCTGCAGGTAAGATGTTAACGTTTCTAAACAACATGTCTCTGGGGTGCTAATGTGTACCCGTTAATAGCAGCAAAGGTTATAATTGATTGTATAGGCGAAGGTTCGATGGCTAGCTCCGTAGAGAGATGCTAATGTACGTCAAAAGTCTGATTGGTTTCCTCGCTTGTGTACAAGTTTTCATCGGATGTAGATCAACTGTGTACTTCGTATGACAGACAACGACGATACGCTTCACTCTTAACTTTAACATACCAATAAATCTCTCAAATAAACAAGAGATGGTTGGCATCATAGTGAACACTAGCTCCAGAGAGCTGAGACGTCACCGAACTTCATCCTAGTCTGTGGCGTCTAAGTGCGTATTAACTGCATATAAACGGCTAATGGCAAAGCATGTGAATCTTTGGATACACAACATTAATGCATGGGCTAATCTTGGCAATTTTTTTTTCACTCAACAGACAGGTTGACAGTTGTGTGTTACATGTAAAGTTGGTACTGGAACAGTCAGATTAATCATGACTTCCTTCTCCAGGAGGAACTGCAAAGGGAATCCCAACTGCCTTGTGGGTATTGGTGAACAGGCGTGGCTGGGAGAGATAGACGAAAATTCTTTCCACAACATCGATGACCCAAATTCAGAGCGTCGAGACAAGGTTTTTTGTTTTTGCATCAGCTGCACACACTACAAATTGTTTGTCACCTGTCTTTTAACACCTATCATCACTCCACTGTGGGTGGACAGCTCTGGATGTCAAGAATATCTAACAAGGCACCTGATTGTATTTCTCTCTCTCTCTCTCTCCCCCTTCTTCCAGAACACATTTGTTGGTCTTACAAACCTGGGTGCAACGTGTTACGTCAACACATTCCTGCAAGTGTGGTTCCACAACCTGGAGCTGCGACAGAGCCTCTATCAGTGCTACAATTCCCGAGCACAGGAACACAACATAGAGTCTGGTACAACTAAAAACTAAACACTGAAGATGCTTCTTCATGTTTGTTTATTTTCTGGATTAAAGTGCATGTTAAAGTAGCAGGTACTCTGACAATATAGACCTCCATGAGTGTAGCTTAAATGTCCATTAAAGTGTTATAGCCAATTATCAACAGTTTGTAGAAGAATTATTATTTTTTCTATCAGATCATATTTTTTGTAAACTGGTACATCTAAGATGATAAACGAATGGGGGCAAGTATGACTGTCTTATTGTAAGTAATACCAGTAAACATCATCATGTTACTGATGTTTAATTAAATTTCAAATCATTTCCCATTGTTGTGTAAAATCTGTCAGAAGGGAACGTTCCTCTACATGTTGGCTAGTGTTTGAGATGAAGTCATCAACACAACGTAAAGTCTAACTTTGATTGCTTTGCAGGTTTTTACCTTTTCATATTCATCCTCTCAGACGGATGTCTCTGTCTTTTTCAGATTATGAGCCTCAGTCCATCTGTGAGCATCTGCAGTATCTGTTTGCACTCCTGCAGAACAGCAACAGAAAGTACATAGATCCTTCAGGGCTGGTTAAAGCGCTGGGCTTGGACACTGGACAGCAGCAGGTAATTCCTGACATCAAACCTGACAAATTATTAAATGTTTATTTAAACGACTAGTATCCTGTTTTGAAAAATAGTTAAACTCCCTGCTTGTTTATCATTGTGAGACATGTTCAGAATTTTCTCATCAAATCATCTTTATTTTTATTGATAATTTATCTGCTGTGCCATGGAGCCTTTTCAGATAACTGAATTCAAACGTATTATTTTCAGGATGCCCAGGAGTTTTCAAAACTTTTCTTGTCTCTATTGGAGGACACTCTGTCCAAGCAAAAGAGCCCTAACCTGCAGAACGTCATCCAGCGCCAGTTCTGCGGACAGTTCTCCTACGTTACAGTGTAAGACCTCTCATCGCTCAAACCTGACACAAGTTTGGACTGAAGTGAAAAAGTTCTGTACAACACCAAAACATTCACACTCCAAATTGAAAAACAGTCTTTTAGAAGATACAAAATGCTGCTTTCTGTTGTGCTGTGATGCAACCTGGTGTCTTGGTCGTGGTCTCTAGATGTAACCAGTGTGGACGATCATCTGCTCTGCCTTCGCGATTCTATGAACTGGAGCTGAACATCCAGGGTCACAAGAACCTCACCGAGTGTGTCACAGAGTTCCTGAAGGTAACTTTCTTTCACCATCACGCTGAATGTCTTCGTTTACTGTTTGTGTCTGTGTATCCATCAACATTTAATCACTACTACCTCTGCTGTGCAGGAGGAGAAGCTGGATGGGGAGAATCGCTACTTCTGTGAAAGCTGCCAGAGTAAACAGAGTGCCACACGAAGGATAAAACTGCACAGCCTTCCTCCAACCCTCAACCTGCAGCTCATGCGCTTTGTCTTCGACAGGTCAGGTTTTATTTTTACATTTTTTTTTCCTTTTACTGAGCATTTTATAAAATAACACATGAACATAGGGTGTTTTCTATTATTATAATAGAGGGAAATAAAACAACAACAAAAAAAGGGGAATTGTTTTATATTTGTAAAAAGACTTTGTATTAATGAAAAAGACGGCGTTTTTTTCTTATTGGCTTGCCAACATGGTAGTGTCTGTATTTTTTCTTCCTTTACGAGTTTAGCTTAACATCTTAAATTCTTCTACAGACAAACAGGCCACAAGAAGAAACTGAACACTTTTATCAGCTTTCCAGAGCAGCTGGACATGGGGCCTTTCCTTGAGGGAAAACCAGGTATTATGACACACCCTCTCTGCACATTGGCATGATTCGAATATAAAGAAGAAACAAAACACATGCAGTCCTCTTCTTATGCCTTATAGAACTGGATCATTTCTTTTTCAGTTGATTGATGTGTGTCTGTATCAACTGTTTCTCTAGACCAGAAGTGTGTTTATGAACTGAGTGCGGTGCTGATCCATCGGGGCATCAGTGCCTACTCAGGCCACTACATCGCCCATGTGAAGGACGCTCGCACCGGAGACTGGTACAAATTCAACGATGAGGAAATCGAGAAGATGGAAGGCAAGAAGCTGCAGCTTGGTATTGAGGAGGACATTGGTGAGTAATACCTAAGAAACACTTAACAGCTCCACTTTCATCAATCGATGGGGAGTTTTGCACCAGGTGTGTTTTGTACGCTGCAACAAAATAAAAAAATACTGGTTACACAACTGTACCAGACTGATGAGTAGTATCACTAAAGTGGCAGTAACGTAAAAATCTTAACAATACCCATCCTGGTGATGGTACAATAGGAGCGGAGAGTGTGTGTAAATGTCTCAGTTGTTGCTGTTGCTTCTTCTCTAGCTGAGACAGTCAAGTCCCAGACACGGAAGCCAAAGTGCAGTAAAGGCTATCACTGCTCCAGGAACGCCTACATGCTGGTGTATAAGGTCCAAGAGGAGGAGAGCTCAGATCCCTCCAGGACCAACGTCGACGTTCCACGTAAGGAAGCTGGAAGTGGAAATTAAATAAATTTCTCATGTTGTTGTCCTCTTTGTTTGCATCAGTAGATTAGAGGAACCCCAGGGAGATGGGTTTTAAACAAAAAAAATACAATCTCCAATCATGTTTGAGTCATTCAGTGTATTTGTTGTTGAGGTATAATAACAAAAGTTGTCATCATAAAAAAGTTAAGGTTATCCTGTACAGTTTGAGAAGGCTGTTTCTCCATCTTCACTGTCAGGTAGAGAGTCTCTGCAATTTGCAAATCTTCATACCAAACACAAACCGAGAGCATCAGTGCACTGAGGAAGATCCAAAAATTCACAGCAAGGTAGTGAGGGGAAAAACCACCTGAAGTCAGGGCACAAATGAAGCAGCTGTTGTTTTGTCACTTTTTGTGTAGAATTGTATTGATTTTGACATTATAGATATCACACAAAAGCAAATTTATATGAAGTAATTCAATTTATTGTCCAGTCATGTTGACCAAAAGATGTGTACCCTTGTCTCATGGTGTCCTTCATCTCCGTCCTGTCTCCTTCCCTCCAGCCTTCCTTCAGAGGTTGGTGGACCAAGACAACCACAAATTTGAGGAGTGGTGCAGTGAAATGGCAGACATGAGAAAACAGAGCGTGGATAAGGGGAAGGCCAAGCATGAGGAGGTGAAGGAACTGTACGAGCTTTTGCCCACAAAAGACGGTCAGTAAACTGTCCTGATCACCCACAGAGCTCTACCAGAAACACCAAAGACTAGTGCAGAAAGCGTATTACAGTCAAAGTAATGGGGCCTTGATTTAAGAAATCACAATCGAAGGTCCTTTGTCTTCCTGACTTCAGGTGAGCCGTATGAGTTCATCCCCCTGGACTGGCTGAAGAAATGGCTAGACGACTCCACTGCCACAAAAGAAATAGATAACTCCCTCTTCCTGTGTTCTCATGGCAAACTGCACCCAGACAAGGTTGCAGAGTCCAAGAGGGTTTCCCTGCAAGCTGCTCAGCTCCTCTATGAGCGCTATGGTGGAGGGCCAAGACTGGACAGTAAGTCTTAGAAAGGGTGTGGTCACTTCTTATCTCACTGGCGTCTGCAGAATTGACTTTCAGCACTTCATACACAGAAGTATCAAGAAGAAGACCTATGAGTAAATGTCTAGGCTACAGTCTTGTTTATAGTTAGATGCACTTGGATGAGAAGTTTGAAGTAGATCCCTCTCTCTCTATAAAAATGTCTCTAGCTGCTCCCACAGCCACAGTGCTTTCTCCGTCATGTTTACATATGACAGCTGTGTGTGTGTTTGTTCAGACTCCTCTCTGTGTAGAGAGTGTGTGGGCCAGCGATGCAGAGTGCTGCGGCTGAAGAACCAGCTCAATGAAGACTACAAGGAGGTCTCCAACATGGTCAAACGCACACTCAGGTATCTACACTCAGGAGAAGAGTTGTGAATGCAGAATGGAGGAATAATTGTTTCTAATTATAATTATCTCTGAATGTGTCATAATGATTTATCCGTGTGTGTGTGTGTGTGTGTGTGTGTGTGTGTGTGTGTACAGCAGCTCATGCCCTACCGATGCCCTTGTACTTGGAGGGTGCGTGCACAGAGAAGCCGTTGATGGCCCGC
>OMNW01012742.1:3490-24536 GCA_900303245.1 Selene dorsalis | reverse complement strand
GGTGTGTGTGTGTGTGTGTGTGTGTGTGTGTGTGTGTGTGTGTGTGTGTGTGTCTGTGTGTGTGTCTGTGCGTGCGTGCGTGCGTGCGTGTGCGTGTGCGTGTGGAGGTCACAGGGTGGATGAGGTGTTCTGTATGCAGCTCTTACACTGCAGCTCCACATAAAGAAACAGAGGAGAAAGCCACTGAATTAATTCTAGCTTGAGTTAAAAGTTTTGTTTTTTTTACCTCAAAACTTTAATCAATCTGTGAAAGTGTTGCACACACACAGTCAAAGTACAGTTGGAAATACAATAACACCGACAGCACTGCTAAATGAAATGCCCCAAGTGCTGTGATCAGCAACACAGGAGCTTCAGACAAGGTAGGACCTCAAGGACTATGCTTCTTCTCCTCCTTCTATTTATTCCGTCATTACTTTCTTTAAAACAAAGACGCTTTAGAAACAAGAGGCCCCACTACGATTCTCCTGTATCTGTGTCACATGGGATTCACCACTACCCCTCCCCTTTAGAAGACCAGCAGCAGGTCTTGAGTCTGTTCCAATGGGAGGAGTGACTGTGAGCACAGATTATAGTCGATTCTTTCACCCCATAGTCACTGAAGTAAATACTGGATTTATTTTTCACAAACTCTGTGAAAAATAATCTCTCTTCCGCACATTCTGACACTTAAATGGTAAATTTCAACCAGTGAAAACTAAAAAGTTTATCTAGGCAACAATTTAGTCAAAAGCAACTGGACTTGTATTTGTCTATGAAGACGTTTCACCTCTTATCCAAGCGGCCTCGCTAGACTAGTGAGGACTGGTCAGACCGATGTGTTTACAAACTGATGAAGCCGCTTGGATAAGAGGTGAAACGTCTTCCTAGACAAATACAAGTCCAGTTGCTTTTGACTAAATTGTTGCCTAGAGATCCGATGACCTGGATGAATGAGAACATTCACAGACATGCCCAAAGTGTAAATGTGACCCAGGCACCCTTAGCCATATGTTCTGGGCCTGCCTAAGGTTGAAAGACTTTAAGGTAACGCCAACTAACGTTAGAGAGCGCCCTCGCTATCTAACTTCCATGATGTTAAATACGACTGTTAGCTGTGTGTTTAATGTCAGCAGAAGAAAATATAAATAGCTCACTTTCCTCTACTGACAACTTTCATCCATCCACACACACATTCTCAATTATCATTGGCTCAGTGTGTAATGGGCCATCTCGTCAGTGGAGTATCTTTACTTTAAATGCCATAGTCCATTGGTCCAGTCCACAGTTTCCATGGCTACTTCCAGCAGGACAGTGCTCCCCGTTACAAAAATGGTTTTACGACCATGACAGTGGGCTAAGTGAGCTCCAGAAGCGGAGCCCCCCGGGTGTGTGGGTGTGGCAGCTTTGCAGAGCCAACGCTGCGTTGCATGAAGCTGAGAGCAAAGGCTGGAACTGAGCAACATTAATATGGTGTTCATTAAGTTTCCCTCAGACGTGTCTGACTCTTGTGATTATTGCCGCGGCTCCGCTTATTATCAGTCTATATTATGATCAGTGTCATCACCATCAGCTTTCTGCAGACCTCCCTGTAATTTCCTCATGTCCTCGGAGGGAAAATTAAAACAGACGGAGGCGCTGGGTTTATTTGAAGGCATTGAACGAGGCCACGGCTTCACTTGCCCTGCTACTCTGTATTCAGCTACAACTGAATACAAAGCAGCTGCAGCAGAGAAATCAGCTCCTGACATTTTCTGTCCCACTCGAACAGGAAAAAAAAAAGAAACTAGAAATATTTCAGTGTTACAGTACAGCCCAAGGCTACTTCACCTCCGAACCACCCATGGAAACAAAAATACATCTGAAACCAGCTTAATTGATCCATGGAGCCTGTTTAGTTTAGTCAGTGCCTAAAAAGAGATGAAACTCAACAGCTTAATGAACACAGCAGGTTGTGGTTCAGCTGTTTCAGGAGGAGCAGGTGTTGAGTGGACCTCACCCCAAAAACGCATAGGTCTGATTTCAGCCAATGGGATGGTACATGTGAAGGTAATCTCTGACAGAACAGCCTCATCTCAACAGACACAAGCAGGAGACAGAGGTGACAGTAATGTCAGGTTACTTCCTCTAATACTACTTCTTTTTTCCATTTATCACCATCCCCCTTTACTTAAAATGCTGCCATTTGCTTTATTTGTGGACATTTATTTTAAATTGGGTCACAGTTTCTGTACAAATTTGACATGTGTTGGGAGGGCACAGTGACCTTGACTTTGACCTTTTAAAGCTACTCTTACCTTTCTGGCATTTCACACAGCACAGCATAAAAATTTGAACATCAACAACTCCACCTCCCTCCAAAGTCCCACCCACCTCTTCTTCCTGCCTCACCTCCAGTCAAATGGGAACATGGGACATTTCTGATTCTGACTCTGATTCAGAGGTTAATGTACAACCAACGCAGTCAAACACAACTCCGGAGTTTTAAATGGGGTCAGTGATGAGTAATGGGTTTTATAATAAAGTGTTAGATAGTAACGTTACTGGTACTGGGAACGCAGGGGAAGAGAATATTACACAGTACAGTTCTCAACGAGCCGGGCCAGCCAGACCAGTGCGACCGGATGCGCTGGTCCAGACCGCGTTGATCCAGAGTAACCGTTAGCAACTGGATGCTCGTTGTCACAGCTCACGTCGGACACGTGGAGACCTACATCTGGCTTTCATGAAGGTTTCATTACCGTATTAGTATTATCTGAGTGGACAATAACACAGCAGAGAGTGGACCTAGGTTTACTGCCCCATGCTCATACTGAACATAACATGGGTACAGACTTACACATGTGACTTCCTGTGTTTAGTATCACTGGGGGCTGCACACTATATAATATAACATACGCTAGGCTATATCAGCTATATCAGCTCATGACCACATTTGTCAGTCTGTTTTAAAAAACAGTTTATTTCCAAAAGCCTTCTTTCTCTTGTGTGTGATTTTGCTTTAACTACCAAAATCTAATCAATTCACCCCTGAGACCAAATATTTAGCAGTGAGGAAGTTTCCCCAAGGAGTTACTGAGGAATTTAGTTCTGCAGAACATTCATGAAAACATAATAACGCCTCCACTCCTGCTGACATCGGCATGGAGGCATAAAAATACAGCAGCAGTACAACAGTACAACCATGTTTTCTAGGAGGTCACATTATATACAAGTTAATAGAATGCAGTGGTTTTATTCTTGGGTTGAATGAAGTGCGACATTTCCTGACAGCAGCAGAGCCAGGAGGTGGTGAAGGTTTAGGGTGGATGAACAAAACATGATTTTCACACCAGAGATCAGGGCTCACGTCCACAGTCACAGCCCTTCAGTGGAAGTTGTAGTGAAACATAGTGGAGTAGTTTAAAGGTAAATAAACAGGTTGTGTCACTGTGAACTTTGTCTGTTTTAACCCAGAGCAGAACAACCCACTAACAGAACCACTAAACAGTCACTAAACAGAAGCAGAGCCATAAAAATCTTCACTCAGGTCACTGCATGTGACCACTGTGCTGCAAGTGCAATAAACGTCTTGTGTTATTTATCACATATGTAAATTAGGGAGTAGTAGTCTACTACCAACTGCAGCTGCTGTAACACTTGTATTTATTCAGTAGTGTTTATAGTTTGTAATTAGTATCTGCTAATAAATAGAAGCAGTGACAGTAACAGTATGAGCTATGGTGGCCCAGAAGGATTAACACAATACAAAGGCCACAGCGCTAATTCATAGTAACAACACGAACGCAGCTTGAGCCACAACATAAGCTAAGTCTCAACAGCACTGTGCAGTGATCCATCAGTTCTATTGATTCCAGTTTGCTGACAAATAGAACAATACGACTGTCATTTCAGTTAGAAACAAAAAAAGAAACTGCTGTATAAATGTGCTTTTCAATAGAAAGATGAAATCAAAGTTACGCAGCTTTGTTTAAAGTATAGAGTCAGGTTAAATTTTCCATACACCAATCAGACCTTCCATTATGAGCACTGACAGGTGAAGTGAATAACACTGAATAACACTTCATCATCACCTGTTAGTGGGTGGGATATATTAGGCAGCAAGTGAACATGTTGTCCTCAGAGTTGATGTGTTAGAAGCAGGAAAAATGGGCAGTGTAAGGATTTGATCCAGTTTGACCAGGACGACTGGGTCAGAGCTTCTGAACACCTGCAGCTCTTGTGGGCTGTTCCTGGTCTGCAGTGGTCAGGATCTATCAAAAGTGCTCCAAGGAAGGAACAGTGGTGAATACACAGAATACATAGTGCATCACAGTTTGGTGTGTTGAATTTGGGGATGAAAGAAAAACATAGAAACAGCGCTGTCCATGGTGCTGTGACGCTCTAGCCCTGAGCCAGCTTTACAAGTCCTGATGCTCATATCATGGGCACAACCCCCATCCCCCACCTCTGCTGTAAAGGGTAATAAAATCATGTGGGAGCCTCTTTTATATTTATTAGAGGGGGCAGTATCTGAAAGTACAGCTTTCAAGATGTGTGAGAGGAAAAAACAACAGGATTAGACGATTAGTCGACTAAAGGCCCATTTATACTCAACGTTAAATACACATATGGATATGGACAGAGCCTTTTGTCCGTACTCTGTGTTCATTTCGTACGTATTTCTGCACGTTTCCATAAAGCTTACGGATACGGACCAAACGGAGCAGTACCACCAGAAACCGTCGGGGCAGGGTTGCTGTCACTACCCAGCTTGAAACTTGCTGCCAAAGCTTACTGGCTGATTCCTGTTGGGCAAAACTGAAACGAGACGGTTGAAGAGAGGAAAAACACAGAATATACAGAGGCCTATGTCTTTATATGTCCAAGAGACTTTGTCCTGTCCTCACGATGTGAGCGAGGGAGGATGGGATGGTGGCCCAGGTTTAGTCACTGTCAGCTGCACATCTGTCAGCAGCTGTGCTCCAGTGTAAGAACAGATTACATGTTGATTTTGTAAACAGTGACATGTTGGATATCAGCACTAAGCACCGTATACCTACCCTCATTCATATGATTATTGAATTATAACGTAACGTCATAAATCTGTTGGCTGCTGTCTAGTCCTGTACAATCACCAGTCCCCCCCTCCCCCAAGGTGGGGCTTGAAAATTCTCCTTTGTCCAAAGTGGGGGGGTGACAGAAAAAGTTTGAGAACCAGTGCTTTAAACAAGGCTACGTTGTTGCGAGTTGGCTCCTGCATATAGGAAGCCATGTGCAGCGTGCACTGTTTCAGCAGGTTCGACTGCCTGTTTGGTCATAACAGGTTCACATGTACCAACATTCTTTCTCCATGAGGTTCATGTTAAGTTAATTTGGTGGTGGGGACATATCCCCAGCGTCCCCAGCGTATCTGACGCCTATGCCTCATTGGTGTATACATCGAAACCAATTGTATCTGTCAGCTGTATCCTCTTTTGCACTAAAGAGATATAGTGAGTTCATCTGTGTATTAAATTCCTGCTGCTGTGTTCGCAATAACTGTCATTTCTATCCAACTGAGGTAACTCATCAAGCAAATGACTCATCTGACCCACAACCTGTTGCGCTGCTTTTACATTTCTTTAATGCATTAAAAATACAAAAAGAGCAAATGATCAACATTAGACAACATCACAAATCACCGTCTCCATACATGTACACGGCTTTATATCAATCTGACAAGTGACAACACACACTGCTCAGACTTTTTCAGTCAGAATAGTCTGTCTTTCCACCAGCAGTTATTGTTCCCCGCAACCAAGCAGAACCGATAATATCAACGGCTCATTGTTGACATCACTGCATAATGAATAATTAGAATTTGTTTTGTTGACTTTTGCATCTGTGTTGTTGCTCTATGTGGCATTTATATTCTGTTGTACTTTTTCTTTTGACCCTTGTACGCAACCATCACAGGTAATAGGTTTAACCAGCAACACAAGTTGTAGCAGCAGTAATAGCAGTAGCTACAGTAGTATAGTATTGTAATTGTCTACTACAACACATTGATTGGATTAAATGGCCTAAAAGTGTAATGAAAAGAGGACAGTTGTTGTTGTTGTTGTTGTTGTTGTTGTTGTTGTTGTTGTTGTGATGCAGCTGAGCAGTGTTTTTCTCCAGGTAGAGAGTCTCTCATCCTTCATGGATGGTTTACCTCTTTGTGACTCTGTGGAAGATGTTCCAACATGAATGTAACCCCTGTATTGTTTCCATGGAGACCTCACATCCAACCGTGTCCTATCAAAGTGGATAATTAGGTAATGAAGTGTACGGTGACACCTGACCAGACAGAGAGGAGAGAGAGAGAGAGTATGAGGGAATTTAGCTGACATGCGTATTTATTAAATTTTTCCCCTTCTCTTTTACTCTCCCTCCACCACCCCCACCTCACACACACACACACACACAACCCTCACCCCACCCCCACATCTCAGTAATCAGTTCTGCTGTAATCAATTAGCAGGATGAGGAGCAGCAGAGAGAACAGGTGCAGCTAAATGTTAATGAATTCCTCTGTGGCCATCGTCACAGTAACACCGGCTGAATATCTAAACTGCTCACTGGCCCAATGACTTACATCACAGCTGATGGAGGGACACACACCATCACTCTCGGTGTGCATGTGTGTGCATTCCCGCTCAGAATTATCACCGCCCTTGAGTTTTAACGACTGAATGTGAAACATCAGATCTTCGGACTCTGGGGGGTGTTGCTCATTTCAACAGGCTTTTCATTTATTTGGCTGAGTTATTAGTTACTTTGAGTTATTACCTCAAAGTAAAAGAAAACTTCAATTCAGATTCCACTCAGTTTCATATGACCCATGGGCCTTAGTTTGTCCATGCCTGGTTTAGAGGAAGAAACTATTAAAGTTGGTTCAGAGAGACATTAGGAGAGAAGCAGTCTTACAAACCAGTTATAGCCATTCTTAATCAGTTATTGGCTATTGTGAATTAATGAAACAGTGGTGAAAAGGGAAAGAAACACAGTCTACCTAAACAACGAGCACAAGAGAGACACTGGTATGCCACAGATTCTCGTATTTCCTCATTCATTTATCTTCATCCATTAATACCCACCAAACACACACACTGAGGATATCAGCAGGATGGTTGATGGCAGCTGCCTCACACCGCAGAGCACACGGGGAGCCAAGCAAACATCTGCTGTGAGTGTGAGTGTGTGTGTGTGTGTGTGTGTCAGAGGTGGGTTGTTAACATGCAAATAAAGCAATTAAAATTCATACAACACACATGCGCACACACGCAAACATACATACAAACACACATAGACAGACGCGCACATTGAAATACATACAAGGCGTAAACACAAGTACACACACAAAGACATGGTGAAATTCAAACGACTCCAGCCTTTTACCAGAATGATTCAATAAACAGACCCAGGGCCCAGACCACAGAGCAGCTCAGTCTGGTTCTCATGGGCTTCTGGCTTCTGGCTTCACTGAGCTGGCTTCACTGAGCTGGCTTCACTGAGCTGGCTTCACTGAGCTGGCTTCACTGAGCTGGCTTCACTGAGCTGGCTTCACTGAGCTGGCTTCACTGAACTGGCTTCACTGAGCTGGCTTCACTGAGCTGGCTTCACTGAGCTGGCTTCACTGAGCTGGCTTCACTGAACTGGCTTCACTGAGCTGGCTTCACTGAGCTGGCTTCACTGAGCTGGCTTCACTGAGCTGGCTTCACTGAACTGGCTTCACTGAGCTGGCTTCACTGAGCTGGCTTCACTGAGCTGGACTGTCCTGGATCACCTGGACTACTCAGCAGGTTTTCAACCACCTCTGTTACAGTTTTATTATCCAGAGTGGTTAATGAGAGGAAACCTGAGATAAGCCTGAACGTGGCTTGATAGCACATTTATCTCACTTTATGGCACAGACCCCAGATCAGTATCAGACTGATCTGAAGAGACAGACACACAACAGAAGCCGGAAGGGCTTCACTGTTTGTTGCTGATCAGATTTACAGTCACTCTGAGCTCTAACACAAACACACTCAAATAGAATGCTGCCTTCATATTATATGTATTCTAATAAATTTACTCTTTCAAGTGCTAATATAAGTTTGAAGCTGTTCTGTCAGCAATCATTCAACTGTCTTATTTTTGTGAATGTTCAAACCTTGAGTGTATTCAAGGCATCATGAGAACACCCTGGATGATGCTTGGTGTCAAGTGCACAAGGTAGTCATTTCAGCAGCCATGTGAACAGAGCAGACACACTGTGTCAGTTGGGTGGCCAACTGTAACCCCCTCCTTCCACTATAGTCATCTATATTTGGGTTGAATCTGGTTATGATACAGAGGTGGGGGTGGGGTTGGACCAAATCCCAATCGTCATAGGGCAAGGGCAGGGTTCAAAATAACTCATACCCACTGAGATTCATACCTGCAGGAAATTCAGTGTTGCCGATCGATGTCAGTGTGTATGTCTTTGGACTATGGGAGGAAGCTGAGGAACCCAGAGAGAACCCAGAGGGAGAACATGCAAACAAGGCCCCAGGCCTCGGAATCAAACCCAGAACCCTCTTGCTGAGAAGCTGCAGTGCCTCTTGCCTCTGTGCCACCTGCACATGGAGACATATAATTTATTGATGCTTCTGTCACTGTAGAAATGGGAAGAAATGAATTTATAATGACATCAAATCCAACATACAAGTAAGCTGCAAGCTCCGTATGGAGAGACAGAGCTGCTGCAGCAGAGACACACACAGCATGAACATACACAGTGATGCCTGCCATCACACTCCTGTCACTAATCCAGGTGTGGTGTGACCTTCTGATGCCTACACATCATATTTCAGTTGGTAAATGTTTAAACCGAATGTTTTGTGAATGTCAAATCCAGTAATTCAGTCATAATATGGGCTGTCAGACTGAAATTCACATTGGCTCTGCCCCAGCATGTCGTCAGTCTGTGTATCAAATTTCATGTTGATGGGCAAAAGTGACAGTGAGTAAACAACAACAGAAGAGACTCAAGGTGATTACAAAATCTGAGGGTCTTCCTCCCATATAGGAGGTGGACATTACACTGTCTGTGTCGACATTCTTGGTCAGATGCTCTTTTAATTAGTTGACCTATATTTTCTTTAATTGTTTTTCAGAGCATCAAGGTGTCATGGCAACCACCTCTCCGCAGCAGTCAGAACGGCATCATCACTGCCTATAAGATCAAGTACAGGAAGACTGGTCGGCGTGGAGACCAAGAGGCCATTGAACCCAACAACTTGTGGTATCTGTTCACAGGTGAGGCTCTGTGAGGGAATTTATTCTTATTTTATTCTGTTTGGATTCAGTAAGTTCAGGTTCATCAACAGCTGGTCCAGCAGTTTTCATCATGTTACTCTAACAAAAGGACTTGAATAGGTTAATATACTGTACAGTTAGACAGCTAGTGATACTTAATGGTACAAAGGAATAAGAAATATAACCCTGTTAATACCGTTCACTTTCTTACCAAAATATACCATTTGTGGTTTCCATATGAGGAAAGGAAAAAGTTCAGTCTGATCCTGATGAAATCGTCCATTGACAACATTCAAATAGAGACAAAGAATAGACTCAGATCCTTAATGTGTGTGTGGTTGTGTGTGTGTTTAGTGCACCTTGAAATGTGCATGTATGTGATGTGTGTGATCTGTAGTGTATTTTTTTGGTCCTGTGTGTGTGTATGTGCGTGCATGTGCATGTGTGTGTGTGTGTGTGCGCCATGTGTGCATGTGTGTTTCGAATCTTATCCACATGCTGGAAGCTTCGCTGTCAGCAATAACCACATCTTTTTATTTGCAGAATACAAAATTAGATTTAGATAAATAAAATCGCACGGCAGGCTGCTTCTGTTAATATAATCAGGATATTTTGTCAACTTACATATTTTTCAAGTCACAATGTGTTAATACTGAAGGTATGAGTGAAATGTTCATAGCCATGTGGAGAAAAATAAATATCCACCTGAAGTGACTCAATCTTTATTTCAGTCTGTGATGGTTTTGTTCTCTCAGTTCTGATCCTGCTCTGGTTTAACACATTATAAGTTCATCCACCACCACCTCCTGGTCTCTGTTGCTGCTCATAAATGTAAAGCTTAATTCATTCAAAAGAAGTAATGAAACAAACTCAGCAGTCAGTGCTTCCTAACAAATCTATTCACTTTTGCAGTTTAGTTGTACAGGAGTGTAACTTCTAGGGGACAGCGTTGTCTCAGACCAGTGCTGCAAGGAAAGCTCATTTGGTCATTCAAACCTAAATGGTTCATCCTCTGGGGATCAGGACAGGTCAGGACTTTCCCTGGAAACCTGGCACAAAATAACACTTTAATTAAACTGTGTGATACAACACTGTGCCCACTAGGGCTGCAGAATTATTGTTTTCATGCGCACATCAGACATTTTGCTGATATCGTGACCCTTCTTTTATGATGCTGTATGTTTCTGATACTAAACTTGATAACCATGAGCTACAGCTGCTGATATTTCGTAGACAAATGAATGAGAAGAACAGCTGATAGTTGCAGATGGAGAAAATATTTCTGCCCAATGACCATCACATAACAATGCACCATCACACTGCAGTGTGTCTGTGTTCATCAACTCTCTCTTTCCCTCTCTCAGGTCTGGAGAAGGGCAGTCAGTACAGTTTCCAGGTTGCAGCCATGACAGCCAATGGTACTGGTCCAGCCACTGAATGGTACAGCGCTGAGACGCCAGAGAATGACCTGGATGGTAAGAACAAAAGTGTGTGTGTGTGTGAATAGCATGTAAATAGTGTCTCACAAGCACATAAATATTTAACCAGTTAAAGGCTGAGATGGATGGATTGAGGTCGATTTGAATCAGAGGAACAGGGTGGAGGGATTCAGGGTGGGGGAGGGGCAGGGTAAAAGCAGAAGGTAACTGTACGATAATTTCTAGTAGTGAATAGCAGATAAGTAATTATTTAAAATACAGCTCAATCACTGTACATTCATGACATTTAAAACCTCCTCATATCTGGCTCAAACTGAATAGGTCTGATATAAAGGCAAGCATCATTACAACATCTTCTGCCCTTCGACCCTCACATAAAGCTTTAATTCAATATTAAAAATACTGATATACTGATTAAACGTTGAATATAGTCAGATTTACAGTAGATTTACAGTAGAGGCTGTACAGTCCCTGTACGACCAGAGCAGGAGCTTGGTTCTCTTTGCCAGCAGTAAGTCGGACCTGTTCCCGGTGCATGTTGGACTCCGGCAGGGCTGCCCTTTGTCATCGGTTCTGTTCATTATTTTTATGGACAGAATTTCTAGGCGCAGCCAGGGGCCGGAGGGGGTCTGGTTCAGGAGTCACTGGATCTCATCTCTGCTTTTTGCGGATGATGTCGTCCTGTTGGCTTCTTCGGGCCAGGACCTCCAGCATGCACTGGGGCGGTTCGCAGCCGAGTGTGAAGCGGCGGGGATGAGAATCAGCACCTCCAAGTCTGAGGCCATGGTTCTCAACCGGAAAAAGGTGGCTTGCCCCCTCCAGGTTGGAGGAGAGCTCCTGCCTCAAGTGGAGGAGTTTAAGTATCTTGGGGTCTTGTTCACGAGTGAGGGAAGGACGGAGCGTGAGATTGACAGGCGGATCGGTGCAGCGGCTGCAGTAATGCGCTCGCTGTATCAGTCTGTCGTGGTGAAGAGGGAGCTGAGCCGTAAGGCGAAGCTCTCAATTTACCGGTCAATCTACGTTCCCACCCTCACCTATGGTCATTAACTTTGGGTCATGACTGAAAGAACGAGATCCCGGATACAAGCGGCCGAAATGAGTTTCCTCCGCAGGGTGGCAGGGCGCTCCCTTAGAGACAGGGTGAGGAGCTCTGTCACCCGGGAGGAGCTGCTCCTCCACATCGAGAGGAGCCAGCTGAGGTGGCTCGGGCATCTGTACCGGATGCCTCCTGGACACCTCCTGGACGCCTCCCTCGGGAGGTGTTCCGGGCATGCCCCACTGGGAGGAGACCCCGGGGAAGACCCAGGACATGCTGGAGTGACTATGTCACCCGGCTGGCCTGGGAACACCTCAGGATCCTCCCAGAGGAGCTGGAGGAAGTGTCCGGGGACAGGGAAGTCTGGGTGTCCCTGCTCAGGCTGCTGCCCCCGCGACCCGGCCCCGGATAAGCGGGAGAAGATGGATGGATGGATGGATGGATGGATGGATGGATGTTATTAATAAATACAGTTTAGATGAATATGAGGTTGAGAAATATTAGGTGTATGAAAACTTGTTAATTTTCCTGTCAGCACAACCATCAGCTGCTGTAAACAACATCTTCTAAATATATATCATCAAAATGACCCCAGTCAGTCAGGGTCTAGGTACAACAAAGTTTCTCAGTTATCCCAGTTGACTGATTTGTATTGAAGGTTACAGTCTAATGAGACTACGAGAAAGAAAGAAAGAAAGAGGTTACCAAGAGAGAGAAAATGAAGAAAAAGAAATAAGTCAACAAGCAGACTTTGGTCATCTAATGATTTGTGGTAGAATGATTAGAAAACTGACCTCAGGCTGAAGCACAGAATAGAATGTTCTGGTCAGGAGGCTTCTGGGATTAAAAAAATAAGAAGACACACAAACACATCCATGCTAACTGTGTTTTGTGGCTGGGACAAAAAGAGACAGAAATCTCATTTCAATGGATTATCACTCAATAAAGTGACATTGAGCATCTCTCCCTGGAGATTGAGAGTCTGGTAATCTGATCTAATCTAATCTAATCTGATCCTGAGGAATAACACAAAGTGTTATTAGGGTTTACACGTCTAACATGTAATTAGCATCTGCTAGCTGAGGCTGCTTAAAGTACCAGATATGGCAGCTGCAAACCAGGATACTTTTAAAACTGCTGGTGATGGGACCAGGACTACAGATACACTCCTAAGAACTACAATGTCCATTTTATCTTCTTCTTCTTCTAGTTTAATGTTATGTGTTTGTGGTTTTGCAGAGAGTCAGGTCCCCGACCAGCCCAGCTCTCTGCATGTCAGGCCGCTGCCCAACAGCATCATCATGTCCTGGACTCCGCCCCTCAGCCCCAACATCCTGGTCCGTGGTTACATCATTGGCTACGGAGTGGGAAGTCCTTATGCTGAGACAGTCAGGGTGGACAGCAAACAGAGATACTACTCCATCGAAAACCTTGGTGAGGAACGAACGTTTGGGATGGAGGAGCTGTCAGTACAGTGACACATCAAAGAGCCCAGCTATGCACAGAGTAGGAAAGTTATTTCCATTCAGGGAAATGTAGGTATTATGTCATAGACAGTTTTATCTCAATCTGAAAGATTAAAAAAAGTTGAATTGACCTCACTGCGATCAATAGATCTGCTGCAGGGATGCCTCGAGGGCCCACCTGGTAGAGAGTATACCACTCAGGCTCAGTCATTCCTCTGTCTTATCCCTGGCTCTTTGCTTTGTGCTATATGTCATCACTTCAGATTCCCGTCAATCTGGTTGTCTTTGCCAACATAAAGTATTAAGTTCTGTCTCCAAACCCTCTTTACATTGATGAGAATTCAATTCTGGTAGAGATAAACCAAACCTTTTTGTCTTTTTTCTTTTTCTTTTTCTTTTTTTTTTGGGCTAACAAAGTGCCAGTATTGACACAGATTTTTCCTGTCCCATTAATTCATTAAGATGATGAAATCTCCATTTCATTACAATCACTAATTTGAAGGAATTTAATAAGAAAGCTGCTTGAGGTGGATATCTAATTTTGAGAGGTTGAAAAAAAAGAAAAGGTCTTTCTCTAGTGACTGCAACAAGCAATTTGCATGACAAAGAAGACAATAACAAATTGGGTGATTTTTTTTTTCAACGGAGACGAAAATTCCTGTCTGCAGTCCCATAATAGAAGAGTAATGAAAAAATAAGATCCAGCCATCATGTTGCGTGCACACATGGGAGCGGGCGCACATATGTACACGGCATTTATAATTCATAGCGATCATTAATTCATGTGGTGAGGCGTCTGGGGAGCAGAGCAGACGTGTTTGTTTAACTGATGTGAGTATGTGGCGCCACAAGGAGAGAACATGCAGCATCATCACATCAAGAGTGATGAGCATTGGCAGGACAAACCGCTGCATGACAATCAGCTTATACGTCTGCAGCCATCACGTCCCGGCATCCATCTGCTGCCTTCATATGTGTAAAGTGCGTGTCAGGACTGAAGGAAGGAAGGAGACAGCATCCATAACATCTGGAGGACACAGCGTTCACCGTTTCACCGTCTGAGTGGAAAAAGTTAAATGTTGTGCTGTGGAACTGAACATCTCTCTCCATCTCCCCGTTTCCCCCTCAGAGCCGAGCTCGCACTATGTGATTTCCCTGAAGGCGTTCAATAATGCCGGAGAGGGAGTTCCTCTGTACGAGAGCGCAGTCACTCGATCCCTGACAGGTACGATCACAAACCAGTCACACTGATCTGTGTTTACACTCTGTGTTCATATAAGACACTGATATGAAGGAGATATAATAACATGTTCCAAATCAGTCCAGAGCACAGTGACTGTTTTCATCTCAATATGAATCTGAATGGCACGTGCCTGGGCTACTGTGTATGATGGTTGTGAGACCCAGTATTAATACTGTTAGTATCAGCTGTAGCAAGATCAGCCATGCTCATACTGGGAACATTATTTTTTTAAGTTGTCCTTGTAGAAGCAGTGTTAGTGCTAGGGGTAGCTCTAGCATTAATAATAATAAACATAGTAACTGTAGCTGTAAAGCACTTGAATATAAGGCTGTAAGAAAATACTGATACACAACATGCAAACTTTCACAGCAGCGGTTCATTTTTGTCTTGCATTTAAGGCCTAGTCCACACATACATGGGTACTTTTGCAAACAGAGTTTGGCTCTCCTTCATTTAAAAAAAAAAATCCACATCCACACCAGCATGTTTAAAAAGAATCTCTATCCATATGTAAACACAAAAACACAATAAAAATGCTGTGCATTACATGCCACACCAGCAGGTGGTGATATAATTGTAACTTTTAAAAACACATTGACCAATCATAGCATAGCATAGAAGTACCAAAGTGTACTTCTGGTCTGATCTTTGTTGACTATATCCATGACTACCGTCATACTTTGTGTTGTGTCTTTTGCGTGCAGCAATCCATTACTTTCAATGTAGATACACGTCAAGTGCGTTCACAACTAGGGATGAGTACCGAATTTGGTACTTTTATTGGTACCAACTGAATTCCCACAGTAATCCTGAGTATCAATTCACGTCAAATCGAATGGTACCACATTTCGGCACCTGAACGCACCCTGGCAGCACATTGCCCCTCCTTGCCCTGCTCTCTATCTCTCACAGACGCACTAGTTCAGACTGATATATAGACTGATTATATACAAATGACTCAGGTCGGGCCTCGGGCTTCCTCTTTTTTTGGTCAGGTTCAGGCCGAGAATTAATGAAGAAGAAGAATTAATGCTGGTGAGTTGGACCACGTTGGGTCCAGACTACAACACCGGCGGGCCGGGTTTTAATTTTCAGGCCTGTTGAAAACTCAACAGCCCCTCCTCTCCCTGCACACTCTGAAGTTTTAAACAGAGATCCCACAAACAAATCCCATTTGTTTACAGTGAACCATGACAGTAATTATTGAAAATTCAGAAGTTCTGACAATTTTTTTATGAACAAAATTACTTCAGTTACCACACACATGCACAAAAAGTACAGAAAACAGGTACCATTGCATACCGCTACCGGTTCCCTGGAACCGGCCGGGTATTGGTACTGTATTGATTTACTTGTAAAGGTAGCCATCCCCACTCACAACCCAAAGCACCACCATAGTGGCACGCATTCGGTGCAACACCCATGCAGCAAGTGCACTGCATGTCATGTGATAGCAACATGCTAGCCTGCGCCCAGCAACCAAAAGACACATGCAAATGCAAAAACGGCATTTTGAAAAGTCTACTGCCCAGAGTGAGTTTTTAAGGACCAAAAACACCATGTCAGTGTGGATGATAGAAAAGTATCTGGTTTCAGCCGTTTGTTTTGATACGTGGACATGGTCTAAAACTCTGACTGCTGGTTTAAAGCAGCCATCGACTCCTCCGCTCCAGCGAAACAATGAGATCACAGAGAATACAGGTCTCACCAGGTATCACCAGCTCCTTGCCAGTACACACCCCTAGTTAAATACTGGAATGCCTGGGATCCCTAGGAATAACAGCAGTAGTATTAGCAGTACCTGAGAACAGATTTTACATCAGCAGAAGAAGGAGCTTAATCAGTATCTTTAGCAGTCATACAGCAGCTTTATATGTACTGATACTGTTAAACTGTGGCACTATTGTAGTTCATAACTGTAACAGAAATATAGCAACAGTAGCCTCATATAACCACCATCAGACCTGGAAGTAAGAGTAAGTGTTCGCTGCAGCAGTCCAATTATCATTTTTCACCAACTATATTATTAAATCTTTATATATTATTATCAACATTTACATTAACATCGATCAGTATTAACTGGCTAGTATGATTATGAGTATCATTATTTTTATCTGTTTTCAGCCACTAGAGATCTTTTTATTGTTAAAAGATAACTGATGGAAATGCTTTGTAATGCTGAAAACAGATAAAACCATGATTATTTATCACACTAGCCCAGGCATCTCCAAACTATTCCACAAAGGGCCGATGTGGCTGCAGGTTTTCTTTCCAACCAAGCAGCAGAACACCAGACTTAACTCAGTTAATCAACTGATCTCAGTCTTCAGACAGTTGATTGGTCAAACTGTGTGTTCTTGGTTGGTTGGAACAAAAACCTGCAGCCACACGGGCCTTTGTGGAATAGTTTGCCCATGCCTGCACTAGCCTCTTCATGTAGATCAACATTCAGATGAACAACCCTTTTTAGTTTTTCTTGGTTCTACTGGGTTGAAGAGTTCAGATGAGGTCACACATGCAAATGTATGTGATGTCACAGATGTGTATGTAGGTGCGCCTTTTAGTGTGTGTGTGCGTGTGTGCGGGTGTGCGTGTGTGCGTGTGTGTGTGTGTGTGTGTGTGTGTGTGTGTGTGACTCATTAGCTCTTCCTGCAGACTATGAGCTGTAGAAGTGAGATAAATGAAACACATCCAACTCTCAGCCAAGTTTCATCTTATGAATTAAACAGCCGACCCTCTGCTGCTCACCAGCAGCCTGCAGCTGACATAAATCCTTTATTACTCTCATAAAAACGCCACATTTCTGAGGGTTTTCAACCCTCATCATGAGATGACAGTGACTGGTAAAACCAGCAGCAGAGGCCACTCGGCTCACCACAGTTTTTTAAACCTTCATTACCGGATGTTTTCATGGAGGGACTTCCAAAGACTATTTATTACTAGTGCTTGTTGTCTTTGATGGAGGTTTCTCTAAGAGAGGAAGGCGAGATAAGAAAGAAGAGTGGGAGAGGGGAGATAAAAGTTGGGTATAGAAATAGCTGGGTGAGAGAGAGAGAGAGGGAGAGAGGGAAAACTCATGAAAGGAAGAGAGAAACAATGAGAGGGACAAAATAAATAAAGAAAGAGGGTATTACGATGGAGAGGAGGAGACAGAGAGAGAGATCTGAGTTAAATAATAAGAATGTTCCTTATTCACACTGAGCAGCAAACGTACAGGAGCAGCTGAGTAAGAGTTCTGTCAGCTCATGGTTACTGTTGCATTGACAGACAGCTTTCTTGAGGAATCTGGGAAAGAGTTCTACACACTGACAAACATATGGTGTGGTAAGAAAACCTGTGGTTGTGTGAAGTCATCACACTGGTGGTAATTATATGGACCTGAGTAGATGTCGATGTTCAGATGTACAGTCTGTAAATGAAGATGGACGTCATGAGGGATGAAACTGTGTGGAAACCAAACCTGGCTATAAACATTTATTTCTGCTGTAGAGTTATCCAGTTAAAAATGGGAGTCTGAGGGGACTGACTCACTGTTGGAGCCAGACTCTAGTGGTCATTAGAGGAAGTGCAGTCAGCGTTATCTTTCAGCCTGCCCTTTTACTGGCTTCATGTGGACTCTGTGTCTTCTCTTTTATTTTGGTAGTACAGCCCTGCCTCAGTTATGTTCATCTGTTTCCTGTTTCCCTCTCCACCTCAGTCTGTCATGTTGTTAAGATCAGCTGGTCTGTGATGTGACATCAGTGTCTGGTTTGTCTCCTCTTTCCTGCACCTGTCTCCTGGTGTTTTGTTGTTCCACATCTGGAGTTCTGTAGAAATATTTTAACAAGACTGTAGCTGTGTAAAGACATGCAGTGTAACAGTCTACTTTTGTGTTGTGACAGTCACGAGTTAATAAGAGAAGGTTTATTTATTTATATTTATCTTTTCATAAGAGCTTTAAAATGGCTTGTGAACCATGGGATCCTGCCCAGTCCTCGCCTCGCGGCCTGCACGTTGCACAGCCAGAAGTGATCCTCAGCCAAGTGCCAAGCGCCCACTTAATCAGCTACTGGAGGACTGCAGAAAGAGGGAGAGGACATAAAAACAATACTATATGAAAGGATGGAGGGAGAGAGGAAGAAAGTGCACATAAAAAAAGGAGGAATCGAAGGTTAGAGGAAGAACAGAGGAAGTAATCAAGGAAGCGAGATGGGAGGAGTAGGAAAGGAAGGCAGTACAGAGGGAACGCAGAGAGATATGCAGAGTGGGGTAGAGTGGAGAAATGTGGGAAGGAAGAAGAAAAGAGAGCAAATGAAGGCTGTTCCAGATGTTAAGAGAAAGAGGATGTAGGGAGTACAGGAAGAAGTGCAGTGGGGGAGGAAGAGAGGGGGAGGAGGCGTGTCGCACGTCTTCATTAGTATTCTGTCCTGAGCAGAGCTTAGTTGTGATGCTGGACGACCACTTTAAACCATGACACCACCTGCCGCAGCCTGCCCCGCAGCTCCACACACCCACTGTACCAGTCTCTCCCTCTCTCTTTTTACATCTCTCCCCCCTCTCTCTCCATCAGTATCTCGCTCATCACTCTCTCCCTCTCTCTGTTGGCCTGCAGCTGTACATCTTTCTTCAACAGCAGCCGTGTTGACTCTCCCAATGGTCTGGTTCACACTGCACAACCAACAGGCTCCATCTCTCCAAAGTGCTGCTGCCACCGCATGAACTGGCGAGGCACGTCATCTCAACACCACAGTACCGAGCGTTCATTATTCAAGTGGTGTAGACGGCAGCAGAGAGAGAGCGGGACACGCCGCGCTCCAAGAAAACACCAGCAATTAGACAAACACAATTCACAACCTCTGCTAACACAGAAACGCAGCAAGTCAAACTCTGGGGGACATTAACAACCAATGAACAAGCTACTAATTAGCAAAAGGCCTTCAGTGGTACAGCTGAAATAAACACCGTTTGCTATCAGTCATCCACCCACTCATAGGAGATGATTCTGCAACTTGTAATTACATTCAGTGCCAATGAGTTGTCGTGAGCCCGCTATTTAGCGACGTTCCCTGACCTTTACCAAGTCATAGCTACCAAGAGCAGAGGGGTGTTTCCAAGTTTCACCACTGGAAAAAAGTATCAATGTCAGTCACCTGTGGAACGCACAATCCTGTAAATGCACCATCCAATCATTTTGAACGCCACAAACAAATTCATTGGATCATGATGTATCTATCAAACTGCCATCTGCCCCTCCCTCCCCCCTCTGCGCGTACTCCTCCTTGTGCATAAATCACGCGCTACACTCTTCAGCGATTTACGATACGGAAAAAAAATCCAAACCAGAGCCAGAGCTTATGCTGTCTTGCTAAATTGAACAAGACAGAAGCAAGAACAAGCACTGCACGTTCCTGCACTCTGGAGGCGTGGCTTCAGAGAGAAGTCTGCAGAAAGGGGCTTGTAGCCCGCTCAAACCGTTTTTGCAGGATCTCCCACTCAACCTTTACAGGAAACCTGGAGTTTTTTAGAAGCTTTCTTATTTCTGTAGTTGTGTCCTTCAGTTGGATAAATACAAGTAACATTGACCTAAATTTATAACTGTAATCTGGGAGCATGCAGGTCAAGAAACATGAGCAGGTCTAATGGGGAAAAAAAGCATATTTTAGTTTCTATTCATGTCTGTGTTTACTGGAGGGGAGCATCTAAATGCCCAACTCACTTTGTGTCTATTTCCTCATCACTGGCCTCAGGTGAGTGTGCAGAGCTGCTGTTGTCAGAATCCTTAAGTGTCAAAGAAAAGGCTGCTATGAGAACTGACACCCAGGTGCTATGCCATTATGTCACTGTGACATCCAACTGATGTAACAGGCTTCTTCCTTATTGTGTCTGTTTAATCATAGTTACACTGACACAACAGCACCGTCTCAAGAAAAAGAAAGAAAACTTGACTTTCTCACTTAAATTCAACAGCTCATGACCGATGACCCCAAACACATTTATAGTAGCAGCAACCCCTGACATAGGAGGTGACATCGGAGGTCACCTATAGGACACAAAATGCCAGGGGTAGTCGCAAGAGAGGTTTGGAAATAGAATAGTGCTGCTTATTTTTCCTGGTGCAGTGGAATATGTCAGTGACATATTTTTGTTAATCAACAAAAACATATTTTTGATTACAAAAACAGACATACAAACACTGTCCGCCATCACGGCCTGGTGCATGTAATTAATGCATGATGCAACTGTGCATCAGCCCAGGCTGTGGTCTAGGTCACGTTTGAGTTGCAGCTGCAAAATGAGTCCAAAAACAACAAGATTATCAGATGGACAGGAGAACGGAGAAAAATATAGAAGTAAAGATCAGTGTGATTGTGAGCACCATTAATGGTTATTTACAACCAAAAATCTCACCTAGGATTTAGAAAAACACATTAATCAATGCTTTTCATCATTTTTGAGTTTATGAGGTTAGATTTAGGGCCCGACCAGTTCATTGGCCAGCCAGTTTAATCAGTCTGTGATAGCCTTTTGAGAATAATCATTAATTGGCCGAAAATTGGCTGATAGATGCCAATATTAACACTTCTTGCACTTTACACTTTCTCTGCTATGAGTTATCCAG
>OMNW01012732.1:26261-41767 GCA_900303245.1 Selene dorsalis | reverse complement strand
ATATATATATATATATGTATATATATATATATATACATATATATATGTGTGTGTGTGTGTGTGTGTATATATATATATATATATATATATATATATATATATGTGTGTGTGTATATATATATATTTTTTTTTTTTACTGACTATAGCTGTCTGTGGAGATATATGAGGGGAGAGTGTTACCAATCTTACCATCTAACTCTGCAAGAAAGCAGAGATGAGCTTGTTCTCCGAAATGTCAGACTGTTCCTATTAAAGGCCCCATATTTTAAACCATTATTTGGTCTTTTATTTGAAGCTTTGACATCCTGAAGAAGCCAGAACCCAAATCTCTTTGTAGTTTTACACCTTCTCTCCCAGGCCTCTCCCTGGAGCTCTAATAAAGCAGATTTCAGGTAAATCAGATCCTCTAAGGGTGGATGCTTGGTTCAGATGGGCTGGGCTTGGGTCATGGCTGAGAGCTGTGACTTCTTGGTTGTGACATCACAAAATTTGAGAAGTCCTCACACTTGTTTTAAGTCTCGGATCTAAAATGTCTGAGCATTTTTTTACTTTCACAGTATTAATATAGGACCAATGCCTGCTTTATAATCAAGGAGGACATGAACATCCACCTTTATATAATATGGAAACATTAAAAGTTTAAAATACCGTGGTAGGTTTGAGGTTTTTATATTGGTGTTAAGGTTGCGTGAGAGAGATGAAACGATTTGCTGATTGGTATTTGTGCAGCTGCGTTGTAAATAACTCATTAGAAGAACTGAGGTATGAAGAAATGCAGACAGGACAACAGTAGCTGTCTTCACTCTTATTATTATATTTTCACGTTAGTATTTATGTCTGAAATAGCAACTGAAACAGGTGGAGATTTCCAAACATTGGGAGAATTTAAAGAGCTGCCTCAACATCACTTACATGAGCTGCCAAAATGCATCACAAGGGATGAAGTATTCACTCATCGAGAGCTGTTTGGGAAGAATTTAGTGTCTTGTGTGTTGTGCAGTGTTGATTTTACAACTTAGAAGCAGCAGCAGCCATATCCTGTCCATTAGAAGGAAAACTACTACTTACTGAAATAATAAATTATACAGAAAAACTAAAAAACTACTATGGTGAACAAATGTCAGCTCACAAATGAATATATTACAGTGTGAATAGTGCTTGGACCAAGACAGATACATTGTTAATGTCACTGTCAGTGGGGCTACTAAAAAAAAAAAAAAAAAAAAAAATAGGAAACACAAACACATGCTGACACACCAGGCAGACAAAAACAGACATCTCACTTAGTGAAATGTTTTCTGAAGACTGTTTAAGGTCGGGTGCTGTCTTTACACATCACCTCACTTCTGTGGGAGCAGCAGAGTGGCATGAGGATGAGAGACCAGGAGTTAACTGGCCAACACCGGATCGATCTCGGGTCAAAGCGAAGGCAGCCAGTGGGTATAGAGGTCAACTGACAGCTATGTGCTCCTCCTTAACTTACTGATTTCTGCTTTAACCCTTTGACTCAAAGACTTTTACCACTTCTGCTGTAGTCTGGGCACTTGTGTGATCCATACGGAGCTCAGTTTGCTGTTCAGTCGATATGTTGACTTGGCCTTTTTTTTTTTAGTGAAGCCAAGTGGTAAGGAAACGGCGCTGCACAGTTTGCTCTTTTCAGGTCCATTATAATGGCTTTGCATATTTACCCTCATCCTCAATAACAGCCAATATGCATTTGTCATATCAGCCATTCAGTTTCATTCACTTTATGGGGGATTGTACCCGGTGTTCCCTTTTCATGTATAGAGATCTGATGAAAGAGTTCATTGCTTTTGAATGGCAGCGGGAATCAGTGGACACTTCATTTGCACTGCATCACTCTGGGGTTTGACTCTGCATGGCATTTCTCACTGCAGCTGTATTACAACTGTAGCCCTAGAAACCAGATTATGCAAAGCAGGAGCATTCTCCTGTGAGCCACAGTTACATCCAAGTGCAAAATCAGCCAAGCACTGAGAGACAAACAAGATCATAGAGAGTGAGAGCAAAGGAGTGAGAGGGGGTGAGGAGGGCGGAGGATGGTATGTAGATGCAGGCTAAATATACCCACAGTTTATTGACCATAATGATTTGGTAAGCACTGACTATCCTCCACTCAGAAATCACTGATTCTGATTTGATTAGTGAAGTGACTTGGTGGCAAAAACACATTTCTCTCCACGGCTGGCTTGACTGAAGGAGTCCATTAGAGGAATTACCTTCTCACTCTGATGTGCTCTCATCAGATTCAACAGAAACCGCTGTAATAAAGTTGCCAATATCCCTTGTCAATCATTCATTGTCACAAACCAATACTACGTGCCCAAATGGTAAAAGTATGTTTCTGCAGGGATTGATTGGTTGATTGATTGGTGCGTCATTCACCCGGATGAATGACATACTCCAACTTCTTTGAGAAATTTGCTTTCTTGCTGAGAGTTAGATGAGAAAATGACTCCTCTCTCAAAGTACTCGTGCTGAATAAGACAAGAAAGACAACAAGCGTTTTTTTGCCCAACTATTTTTTTTGCTTTCAAGGTAATGACCGTCTTCTACTATTCAGAGGCAGCAGAGGAGGCTTCTTTTAAATTCAGAGCTACATCACAACAAACCTTGTTAAACTATGCAGGAAAACATTAAATTGAAAAAGGAACCGAGACCTCATTACAGATGTTCAAGAATTTTTATAGATTGCCGTTGTGGTGTATGAAACTCCATCATATTGTTGGTTGACAACAATGTCAATATATTTTAGTGGCATGCAGCTCAGGTTGCCAAACATGAAACAGAGAAAGTATTCATTAAAGTCAGTTAGTGCAGGGATGTGCTGTGCTCACACAAAATAGGGAGGCTCCACTAGACTATCAAGGGCTCCATATTAACATTCCTGCTCCCTCCCCTAAAGTCAACTTCCATAAACAAGCCAAAAGTGTGCATTGTTTTAAAGGTTTTGGAACAATTGGGGGATGTGACAGATACAGTAGCATGAGTCGACAATGTAATTAAGCCTTTCATAAATCACTAAAGCACTCCACGTTTTTCTAGGCATGTGTATATCAAGCAGTTGTCAAACTTCACAGTTCACAGTGGTGGCAACTTGGATTTTTTCAACTTCTTTTTTTCTTAAATGTTGTCAGATTTTTTACAGTCACTTGGCAGATGTTGAATGGCACAGAAGAAAAGAAACGAACTGCATAATGACAGCTTGTGATCAAAGTAAATGAGTCATTAATAAGATGCAAGCCCTGTGCACAGTCTCCATTATGTTCTCCCATGACAGGATATGAAAAGAACTCTGAACATTTATCAGACGATGTGTTAATTCATGTCACTGTGAGGAATAACTGGTATAATACCAGTTGAAAGTGAGAAATTCCTCAAATAGCAAGTCCCAAACCAATATGATGTTGCTTCTTCTTGCAAGCAAAGTCGTGTCAGTTTTATTTATGTCGCCCCAAATCACAGACAATACGACTTTGCCTCAAAGTGCTCAAAGGCCTGTGTAGAACATGTTGTCCTCTCGGCGCCATACGAACATGTGAGCACAGTTGTACTTCTCAAAGGTGAAGGTGTGAGTCAGTTTGAAAATATGTATGTATTAGGGCTGGGTGATATAACAATATAACTCAAATCACTATTGTTGTCATGCTTAAATGTTCCCTTATACTTACAAGTGACATTTAAAGGTATCAGAAGGTTATTTCTCATTTAAATATTTATTATCCATCAAAAATTGAACATGACAGTAATGACATAATGATGATGATGTAATGACGAACATTTTTCAACAGTTTCAGATAAATAAAACAGGTATTATAATACCCTATAACACCGGCCGGACCTCGATCCGCTCCAACTGCCTGGTGTCTCCATTGTTAAAGTTTAGCATCACTTGTCAGAGTTTGATCAATCGGGTCATGTTTGTACCACGTGTCTTTTCGCGGTCAGTCGTCTGAGTTCTCCTTCACAATTTCTCTCGCGGGAACACTCATTCTCTGTTTCCTTTTTTTGTTTGTTTGTTTGTTTTTTACCTGTGGTGTCCCACTGTTGACGTGCACCACTGCAGCAGCCCAAGCATTAGCAGGTGTTGACGTGCTGTGGCAATAGCTGCTACTCTGACTTCTTCTCTTGTGCTGTGTGCATCAACCTAACCTGGCATGGATCTATTCCAGCCACATGATTGGTTTGGCGTGGCGCAACTCTCATTATCATTGGCTAGTCTGTCAAAACATGGAAGAATGAAACCTATCGACTTTCTACTGACCACGTCTCATATTTCTATCGAGGAGAAGTTGTTTCGTGATATATATCGTTATCGTTTTATCGCTCAGCCTTAGGTATGAAACTAGAATAAAATGCAGATGCTTAACAGCACTTTAAAGTAACCTTGCACATGTTGTTCTCACGCTGTACGCTATGGCAACAAAACATATCAGATCATCAGCATAAAAATCTCAACAACAGCTGAATGGATTGCCATGAGATGTTGTACACACATGGCTGGTCTCCAGATAAGCAGTAGTGCTGACCATGGTGAGCCTCTGACTTTTCATCTACCTGCTACATAATTTTGAACATTTTTGGTTTTCAGTGAAATTGTCTTGGCAATTATTGGGTTAGGTTTAGAAAATATAAAAAAGTTGTATTGAAACCTGATTCCTTGACTTTTAATCAAGCAAGCTGACAAACCTCTGATGAGAGAAAATGCAAATATTAGTCAGGGAGCAGTGAGGAAAAAAACAAAACCATAAAGATATGAGGGCAACTAAATAATCAGCTGAGGTGTTGATCCATAAAAAGATATACTAAGAACCGAAAACCATCTCAGTGTAGTTTTACATCTCCTCTCTCAGGTTTCTGTTTAGAGCTCTAGCAACAACTACAACAGTGAGCCAATCACAAGAGAGCCTCTCCACTAACTGGTTGACTGTTTTCTGAGTGACTAAATAAGAACAGAGTTGTAACTGCTTTGCTGTGACATCATAAAGTTACAGAAGTCCCAACGGCTTGTCTTGAGCCACAGTGTCTGTATACACACTGCATTTCTCTCTGCACTGAGCACTATGATATTTTAATACACGGAAATCTAGTGTTGTCATATGTTTTCCACATATTATTGTCATGAAAACACTCAATCTAGACTTGTTTACCACATAAAGAAATCCAGTTAGTTGTTTCAGATCACCTCTGCACATAGCACCTGAAAAACTGAAAGAAATGGGGTGTTTGTGTGTAGCTGCAAAGAAAACACAGTCATTTGTTCAAAAGCAGCGTGTGTGCAGATTGACTGGGTGGGGGAAGTATACATTCTCAGAATAAAACAACAGCAGACAGCTTTCAATAATTTTTAATTCTCCCTACGAGCCTCTGCCAAAACACACTGTAAGGCTCGCAACATGCTCATAACTTCACAAGTGGACTATCACTTTCTTCCACATGCTTCACATTATTCCGAGACCGCTGTTTTCCCCATTAAAGAGATGAATCCATTCGCCAGTGATTTGCATAAACACCTGTCAGTGCTTTGTCTCCCACTGATACCTAATGAATTTCAAGCATTGACTGTTCTTTGCTGTTCACTTCCCTGCCAGTCACAATATACCCTTTCCTGACACCACGGTGCAGATTTTGTGTCACTTTCTTCTTAAAATTGCATTCGGCAGGTTCACAAGCGCTCATCCTTCTGCTCAGTTTTGATTTTATATTCCGGCTAATATGTGCCGTGTTTTGTTACCGCAAACAACACAACTCTCTGAAGGGTCTATTGATATAACCGGTTTAAATCTTGTCTTCCAGCTTCAAACAGTTTTTTGAAAGCCAGTGTGCGTCTCACTACTCAACTTATTATGGACCCAGGTTGCAGAGCAGAGTAAACATTTTTTATTTTATTTTATTTTTTAAAATCTCATGGCTTGCTTTTAACAGAATTATCCATAGACTCGACACCTCATTTGCATCTCCATAGCTTAAAATTGCAGAATATCTATCATCTGTTCACAGCACATAATAAAACCTATGCGGGTGCACCAGGAGACCAAGGATTCTGAGGAGTCGATGGTGATGAGTTGGTTGCTGCCTCCCATAGTTTGTTATAAATACTGCCTCAGACTGACTGGCTATAGGAGCCATGCATCACTTGGGCAGATAGGCCAGTAAAGCGATGATGCGTGTGTCCTTGGCATGGGGGGTGAGAAGGGCTCATAGCTTTTATCTCTGGCAAGCATCAGCAGAGAATAGCCATCACAAGGTCAGCCTTGAAGGTGAAACATCAGTGGGATGCTTTGCCATTATAATTCTTTATTAGCCATACTATAAGTGGCAGGAAGGCATTTGTACAATTTGCTACACTGAATTTGGCTGTTAATAAAATTTGCTAGGAGTTATTTGGAAGCTTTGTTCAGGCTTTCTGCTGCATCTCGTTTGTGTTGGTGGAGGAGAACTGAAGGTAACACAACAATGTCGCAGAGAGGCTGTCTTTTTCCTCTTCTTCTTCTTTCATATTCATTGCAGTGTTGCTGGATATTACCGGCTTTTTAGTTTGACCTCATGCATATTTGGATCATGCATTTCAAATATGATTGAGTGAGAGGGGAAAACAAAATTATTTCTGTTCCTGCTGAACTTCTCCTGCTCACCTACCTGCACCATGTCCCAAGGTGTTTCTGTTAGAGGTTGAAGTGCTGTCTTGAAAATAAATGTAATCCTTTGAACTGGGTTTTGTGAAAGCATTGCATGTCAGTGTGCATGTTTTTAACCTGAGATGTTTTGCCCTTTTACCATATAATTATTACAGTCACCTGCCATTCACGTGTATAACGTGTCATGTCCGTGAGGTCCGTCATAGTGACAGAGGATACTCAGGTTTTAAGGTCACACCCATCTTGGCAGGTAATTTTTTTGTCCATGCATATTCATGTTAGACAGTGACATTTTCATTGCATGCCAATGTTGTAACGCTGTCACCCAGAAATTACATTGCTGTACTATTTAATTGTTTTCTCAGGTACGTTGTGCTGACAAACGCAGTTGCTGGCTGGGTTTTGTTCGGAGGCAATATCTTTTTGAGTGAATGGAGCAGTAGATTTATTAAAGACAGCGGAGTCTCTGTGGAGGTGGGTGAGGTGCATGTTGGGGTTATAGAGTGTATGTCTGTGGTACCAGAGGGTCCCATCTGCTGAGGCACAACAACAGAGGCACTTTGGGCAGGATTAAGGAAATATTGTTTGATTAAATGTACTTAAATGTTTTGTGCTTGAAGTCACTGAGCTTTTTTTTCAATAAACCATCTTCCCCAACCCTTAACAAGTACAGTAAGTTCCTAAATATAATAACGAAAAGTCTGACAAAGCTGAAGTCACTACAAGGGGATGATGTACAATATTAGATGTTTTCATGGAAAAATATCTTAAAAAAAAAAATAAATTGTCACTGCACATGTTCAGTATCAACATACTCTCAACTCTCCAACCATGAAAATCAAAAAACATATTCCATCATATTCCATGTGATCTGCCTTTGAAATAAATGAACAGACATATATAACAATACATTCTTGGAGAAGGTTTACATGATCACTCAGCTTCTTTTATTATTGATTTGTGAGCTACACATTGCAGTTCTCATTATTTTTTAACTGTATTTACTGCAGCTATGTGTGATTATTTATGTTTATACTACTTGTATCTTTTCTAATAAGAATCTAAATGAATAAATCGAGGTTATAATTGTGGATGATAAGATAAGATTTCATAATGCATTCACTGTTTGTTTTTTTTCAAGGTTTACATCAATATGCAATGTTGACAAATCCAAATAAATCATCAAATTAAACACATCGTTAAAATATCAGTATTAAAAAGCAATGCTTAGTTTTGTAAAATTCACCACACGCTTACTGGAGTGTGTCCTGGAAGAATCAAAAGTTGAATCAAAACATTATTGGACTGATTTAATATTTATGTGAACAGAACATCCCCAGATGAACTATTTTATTTTTTAATATTTTTATTTTATGCTAGAAAAAAGGCTTTGACAGCTTAGAGTATCACAACATGAACAAGAAACTGATCACAGAGGGACCAGATGCTGCCTCAGTTATTCTATGTGGATCAATTCTAACACTTTAAAGCAACAAATTAATTACAATATAAACATTAGACATGAATTTTAAAGCAGATGAATTTCACACTTGTACCGCACAGGTCTCTCAGATGAATTCAGTGTTTGATGTAACTGACGAGACGCAGTGGGGTCGAATTAGAGGGGCAAAAGGAAGGTGACAGTATTTGGCACAGGCACCATGTTTGCTTAGCGGTGTAGTCAGACAGGCTCAAAATGCAGCAGATGGCCAAACAATAACCAGAAGCAAAATGTGCCGTCCTAAGAGGCACGGGATGAAAGTTGTTGGAGGAGTTGGCATTCAGTAGTTCCCCTTCACCAGCGCCTGGCCTTTTTGATGTGTTCCTCCCCGTGGCGGTGGTCATTCTAAACCAATAAATCATGGTGACAATAAATGCTGTGACATCTGCCACACAGCATCTGATGGCTGACAAAAGTCATCTGTAGCCTTGATCTGTGAGAGGGGGAAGACAAAAATAATGTGCATTGGAGAGCCAATGAAATGAGCCCGCTCCATGTGTGCCACAGCTGATACTGGCAGATCACTTGGCTAAATTAGTGCAAATTGAATCGCCATTCCATATCCTCAGTTAGCAATGTCAGTCCTGCTCAGCTTTGACCTTGACAGTTAGCCTGATGATTACAGTGGCACATATGATGTTAACATTCACTGGAGTTGTGACAAAAGGGCCAGCCAATTCATGTTTTCTTTTGTTCCATGCAAAAGTTCCATAAGTGGATCAGTGAATGTCATTTTAATAGCAGATAATAAAACTGAATGTTGAATATTGAATGTTGAATGGAAATATCAGTCTTTGAATGATGTCAAAATAATTTTCCTTCAAATTTCTTAAAAAAAACCAAACAAAAAACAGTAAAACTGATATTTCACATCTCTATATGACACTAAAATCATCATCATTTTGCTGTTACCAAACCCAGCAGGAGCAGCAAGGAGCAGCAACTCCCGGGCACAGAAGGAACAGATGGGGGCTGAGGAAACACCTGGGCAAAGGGCTACACATTGTAAACCCGCCATGTGGAAAGCCAGACCGTGGCACAGAAATAGGAATACTACAAGGGATACAAAAAGGAGTCATCAAGATGCATGGCTCAGTGTGTATGTTTACATGCCTCAGCCTGCTGACTGACAGATCTCCAGTTCTGGGGGGGTTGAAACAGCTGAACACAACTCACATAAGCTTACACTGCTGTCAGAATGTAAAGTTAAGAAGGCTGGGGTAACTTCCTTTTGCAGCGTGTTGCTTCAACAAGTACAAAAACTTGAAACTGAACAGCATTGTGGGTACGCTCTGAGCACTACTTTAATGTATCCCACCACTCAAATAAAGCCTGCAGCTGAACCATTTCATATTTTTTCTGCTGACTCTCCACTCAGTGTGGGATTGCTCTTTTTTCCCCCCACCAATTTATTCATATAAACAGTGACAAGTTGTATCCAGTGTTAAAAAAATCAGCTTGACTTGAAGCCGAATAGCCCTTAGCTGGTGTCAATGGATGTCAACAGTTTCTGCAGTATCAGTTGTATTCCAAATGTTGTGCCACTTAAAAATACTTCATTTAGTTAATTTGCATCCAATACTTTCATGGATATGTCGTCGAAATGGAAAAATAGAAAAAGAAACCCCCACTACTGCTGCTGCCTTTTTAAAAAATCCCAGGCATATGAATTTATAAAAATTATGCATAAAATAGCGGTTCCATGCCATTACATTCACCTCGGTGCCATCCATCAATAATGTCAGGCATTACTGGGCCAATTTATTAAAAGGATCTGTATTCAAAATGCTCTGCAAACCGAGATAAAGAAGTGTCACTTTTTTTGAGCTCAGTGATACATCATAAAACCTGTCTAAATACAGTATTTATTTGGAGAACAGTTACTGTACAAAATGTCCCTGCACCATATAATAATACTGCCTGGTTACTTCCCCACCTTGTTCACTGTGGATGTGCTTAAAAGCCATGTCCGATCTTTAACCCATGCAGGGTGTTATAGATTACTTACATGAGGGATTCTTTCATAGGGAACGTTCCTATAACAGGATGTACAGAATAGAAAACCAGTGGCAAATGGAAATCCCATGAGGCTGTGGGACGAAAGAGGGATAGGCCTATGCTGTCAAGAGACTGCTGGCATTTGATATTTCTGTCTGCATCTAGAGAGTTGAAACGAAACAGAGTGTGTCCCACAACTTGGAGGATTTTCTCAACTCAAATAAACAAAGCATTAATTTACATTTATTAATATTAAGTAAAACTGTTGGGGTTTTTTTTAACAAGGCTACCAGTGTGTGCTAGGTGTTTATCACAGAGATGATGATACAGAAGTTCATTGTTAAGAGGTTACTTCTTGATCTTGCCATATGTCTTTTAAATGTATATTTATGAGGACCCTTGGCACTTGAAAGCAAGCCAACTCAAGCCCTCGGCACGTAATTCCCCCTTAATTAATGTATTTATTCAACACCATGTTCAAGCTTTGGTGTGGCCTCTCTTTTCAAACTGCCCTTTTTGAAGATGTTGTTATGCGCTTAATAGCCAAGATGCACATTGTTTTTATTTCTGTTCCAAAGATAACAACAGTGTCTATTTCCATTTTACAAGGACAGGGAGGAACATGTGATTTAAGATATACATAAATAGAGACTTAAATTAAGTGCCAGAAATAAATATGTGCAAAGGAGGAAAGAAAAAAAAAACTGCTTTCTGGTGGGAATCAGAAATGGAGCATGAAGCTTATGAAACAGCAATGCCACAGGCTCATACAATTATCTTTCAATTCCCATGGCAAAGCAGTGTTATTGTTCCAACAATATTTTCTGCTGAAAATTTTCTGTGAAATTGTTACCAATTTACTTGGGGATCTATTGCATCAGGGTAGAGCATGTATTGTTAACAGCAAAGAACCTGGTGGGGTGGAAGCAGCCTCAAGTTGGCAAAAAGGTTTGGCCTGCTGAGATATTGTGAATAAAACAGGTTTGCCCGTTGGACATGTGCAGAGACAGGAAGTTGTCCCCCTGTGCAAGTGATTTCCTTCTGTAGCATTGTTGTTTGTTTTTTTGCACAGACCAGAACGTAGGACCTTCATTCCAATTCGCCATTGAAGATACAAACGTGGAATGGAGGGAGGGGTCAGCTTCTGCGGGACACAAGCCAGTGTGCAGTTGTTTTTTGTCACGCCTCTGATTCTGGAACACCGTCATGCATTCTAAAATCTAAAATCACATTTATGCTGGCTTTATTTGGTCGAGTATAAACAAGCAAAGGAAGCAGGGTCTTCTTAACTGCAACAAAGCACGTCTGTGTGTAGAAAGGGGATGACTGTGGCTCAGGAAGTAGAGCTGCTTCTCCACTGATCAGAAGGTGTGGGTGGTTCCATCCCCAGCTCTGAACCCCAAATAGCCCCCAGTGTGTCATTACTGTGTGAGTGTGTGTATATATTAGGAAAGTGTTTTACATTTAGGCAGAATAACTGTGTGAATGGGTGAAGGTGACCTGTAGACTAGTAGCGTAAAGTGCTGTAAGTGGTCGTTAAGACTAGACAATCACTATACGACTGCCGTCCATTTACTGTTTAAAAATGGCCTGCTATTTTTTCATGGTTTCCCTCAATTAGCCCGTCATTAACACCATCAGCCATGTGTAATTCTTCAGTTCATTTTAAACTGAATGACATTTTGCATCAACACATTAAACAGGATATAGTTGAAATAGTGTTTCCTGTAGAAAAAACAGCATTGAGGTCAGATAAATGATATTTTAATATGCATCCACTCTTATTTCCCATGTCAACTGCTCATCAATTACTTTGATCTATTTCAAGTCGAATCACTATTTCAGCAGTTTTATTTTTACATACCTTAAAGAGGAACTATGCAACATATTTACCTCAATTAAACAACTTCGGTAATTGTGATGGTTAAATGACCTGTTACAGGGAGAATGGAGGCTCTCGGCCTTCCACCTACCGTTTCTTGGCCGAAAACCAACCTTGCAACCTTGCGCCTCAGACCCAGTTTTCACAACAGCGAAAATATGCAGTACGAAACTGTAGGGGGATCTCCGTAGAGGAAAAAAGCAACCAAAACTGGGATAAAAGTCACCAGACTTGCATAGCTCCCCTCCCCTTTAAATCTTTTCCCCCTTTTTTGATGAGTTGAAATACTGTTATTTTGTCGAACTGTGTTTGCGAAGCACTGTGCAATATAATGATCTTTACGAGAAGTGGTCATGTCTGTATGTTGTGGAGATTTCACTTTTCCCAAGTTATGTTTTGACATAGAACAGCAGACTAAATCAGTTCATTACTCAATGTTCAGTAGAATATAGAATTGATTAGACATAATCCATCGATGTTTGGTCTTTGACCAGGAGCTCAGCATGCCATCATTGATTTAGCTGAAGTTATTGTTAACGTGCCTGGTCAGGGACATGAGCAACTTTAACATACACACACACACACACTAGTGAAAAATTGTAAGAAAATGCCTGTCTCAGAACAGTGTTATTTTAGATTGTGTGGAATTTTGTGTATATGCTCACAACTCTTTATCCCTTTGTCAGCCTAAAGGTGCACAGTATGTACGAGTGGACCATCATTATAGCAACTATTGCGGTTGCTAGGCGATTTGCCTCCTGGGATGCTTTTTTTTCTTAGATCTGCTGTACATTTTCAACTAGATTTTCTGTCATTTTATTAAACACACCAAAGTAAACTGTTACCAGCCTCACAAATTGCATTTGAGTGTATAGAGCCCTTTTCTTTTTTTTTTTCCTGGTCAGTTTAAGAGGTTTCTCAGCAGATTAACTCCTCAGTGCTGTGGCTCAGCCAGCCAATTTTCACATCTGACTTGCTTGACTCTGATTTCCAGGTTGTAATATTGCGTCCTTCTCCACACAATTCTCCAGGGAATGCTTCTCGCTGTCCATGGGGGTGTTGTCTGTTGTAGGCAGAGATTGCCCCTGGTCACTGAGTAGGAAGCGAGCATATTACAGTGTGACCCTAAAGGGTCATTTAGAGGGGGCAATCAATCTCCAGATGAATATGTCTGCAACCCTTCAGGAAGGGAAGCAAATGATTTTGTTAAAGTGGAGAGACAAAATCAAGGAGACACTGGAAGGGAGAATAAATCTTATCGAGTCATTTAAATCTCGTTTTTAACATCTTCTTTATCTTGTGTAAAAAATGACTGGAACTCAGAAACAGAAGTAATTTCAGCTGATGTAAAGTAGTGTCAGCTGATTTAAAAAAACGGGCCTTGAAATAAATTGTATTGCACCGGGAAAAAATAGACTGCCAGTGATGCATGTCACAGCGAGGCACATAACTTAAACAAAGATAAGATGTATCTAAGCAGAGGCATACAAGAGGAGCTTAGTGCAGCTGTGGCTGTTGTAAGAATAGGATGTGTTCTGGTCAATGCATCTCCTTGATAAACCTCCCTGACCCGTGATTGTCTGTACCAAATTAATCCATCTCATAGCCGACAGACCGACCAGTGTCCCCAGAGTAACACCGTTACAGTGGCTAAAAACTTTCCCATGATCCCAAAGACTGAGAGAGAAAACGCCTGCTGGTAACTGACAATACTGTCTATGCGTGTGCGTATGTACTCGTGTGCGTGGGCCAAACTGTAAGCCGGGCTCTCCCCTGGCGAGAGGTAGATTGATTAGCGATGAGGTCATAATTGCTGACTGAATCACGTCCATAGTTAATCAATCTTTGGCTGAAGGATAAATACGTTGGGTGAAAAAGGACAATACTTCATGAGGTGATGCACGGTTGATAAAGGACACATTCATTCATCACGGGTAGCTTTGCTTGATGGATATGCAGGCATCAATGGTGGGCCTATCCATCAATCAGGAGAGAGGGGAGGTCAGCTTTGAAGATCAAAGTCAAGCACCCAACCAGACCGTGAGGGAGATCTAAAGAGGTACAGTATAGACATAAGAAGTTTTCAAAGGGGTGTAAGGATGTAATTACCTGCTTCATTCCACCTTGAAGTATCCATTTTGTCTCATAATCTTTCCGTTAACCACACAAGGGAATAGATTAGGCTTCAATATCTTGTGTTAGACGAATGAATGTCTCATGATTCCATGTAGAATTCAAAACTAAATATAGATTCATATGTATATGTAGTCATAGAGGAATCTGTGTATAGTTAATTGGTGCTGTGTACTGCACGAGAGCATGAGTTACGCACATTCACAGAAAGACACAGTTTAGTTATGGTGCTAAAGTCCTGAAGAATACCCCTAACCCACCAGAGAGCCGTGGATCTACAGCAGGAGACACCTGCTTTTCACATGTGAAAATTCCTTTCACTTTAATGTCGTTTCTGACATTCCTTTTCTAGGATCACAATGAAATACACTGAACCTCTCGAATTATGAATCTCCGAGCAACCCTTTGATGTCAGCTCCTTTTGAACCAAATTCAATAACCATAATAAAGATGAAGGGAACAGAAGCAATTTTTCCACTGTGCTTCTTGCCACATCCAAAGCACTGTTACTGCCTCGCACACGGTATGCCGCGCCGCTCCCCCCAGAGACTCACAGGAATGCCCAAAAGCAAATATTATTTCTTACAGATGGCGAGCTATTTCCACAGCCGCCATAACTGCACTGAGCTCAGGAGGTATACATTAGCCTGACGTCACCACCTGAAGTGCCCTATTTGTCTGCTCCTCTCTAATGCTCCGCGAGCCCCGCTCCCGTTCCCCTTCCTCCCCCTGCTTTCCCCTGCTTAGTGATATTGATAGGGATTTGAGTGCCATGTTGGCATTTGCCAGTCACACAGCAGCTTCTGATTACATTAAAGAATGCCTCCGAGCGAATGTGCGAGGATTCGGTCGCATGAATCAACATGTGGGATTCAACCGCAGAGAAGGCTTTTCCTATTTACAATTTTGCCTAAAGCCAATCCAGCTTGGTGCTACTTTGATGTCGCAGCACTTTTTTTTTTTTATTCAATTATATCTAAGTCACATGAGATTATTTAATTGCGCAATTATTAACAGAATTATCTTTAATGTACCCATGCTTTCTGGTGTAATGAATGACTTCAGTGGAACCTAAGTGCTTAACCTAAGATGGAGAACAGATATGGATCCCTGCTCTCCCTCTTACCCATATAATCAAATTACTTCATAACCTGAGAATAAAATTAATTAAAGTCATACACGGTTGAATATCTGGGTTTAATAAAAGTTAATGGAAACTTTCTGTTCATCACCACAAGCTATGTAAGGTGTCTTTTCTCCAAGTGGACCGGGTGCAGCTGGGGGAGAATGCCAGTAAGGTTGTATTCTTCCCCTCTATCTTTGCTTGACTTTG
>OMNW01012732.1:10419-22573 GCA_900303245.1 Selene dorsalis | reverse complement strand
AAAATGTGAAAATGTTGCCATGTGTTGCATCTGGCCTCAAAATAATAGAGGGCTAACTGGAGTTGGACTTTTTTTTTTTCAATTGCTGTCTTTTCTACCTTTTTTATGCCCAGTTTTAGTGTGTGATTAGGTTTTCAAAGCAGCTCTGAGTACATGTTACAAAGTCTATATTTAATGTGAAAGGAAAGGCATCATAAATCTCAAAAGCACTCATCAGTTTCCACCAATGGCAGTCTAAATCACTCAGAGGATGAAAAAGCTGACACTTCTCTCTTCGGCCGGGTGCAGAATGGAAGCTATCTAGCTTTAGATTCTTCTGACTTTTGGCTCATTTATCAAGCTGTGAGTTCGGCTCCCGACACTTTGGGCAAGGGAGATATTCAGCTGCTCTCAGCCACTGTACAGCATGTGCCTTTTCCTCAGAAGCCCTATGTTTGCCACATGTACAGTCCACACTATATACGGTGCAGTATATCTTGTTGACAAAGACGTTTGCTGATTTGCAGCGATGACTCCCAGCTGCAACACATTTAAAAGTCAGAGTCTTGGAGGAATTAGAAAGTTGTGGAGGGAGGCCGCCATTCAAACAAGGTAAAATAAGGTCAGCACATCCGCTTTTTATCCTATTCATCAGCATAATTGTTTTTGTTTCTTAAACTTATTTGGGTCTTAATAGGAAGGCTGATTGCCTGATTTGCTGATAAGGAGACAGCAATGTAAAGCATGAGGAATTATTTTGAGGGTGTGGGAGTCTGATGAAGCCAAATATGAATTAAGGAGTAGATTTCTTAATGCATAACAGTTTCCCAGTTCATGTAAGCTTTTCTCCTTAGATATCCATCCTTAATCCATATTCAGAGCTGCTCTCTATTGATTGGGTGTGTTCCAGATAAGAGGGGGATGCTGAATTGCATAGAGATAATACATTCTATGGATCACAGGGATGCAAATCAAATCAGATACCCATGCAAATGTGAGCCAAAGTCATCTTAAAGCAAAAGTATTTTATTTATTCAAATTCAAAATTTCTTATTTCAAGCCAGCATTCATGTGATTAGCATTTCTAGCTCATTTTTTCCCTGTGATATAGAGAGTGCATGAGCCCTCTTAGAAAATAATTAATGGCCTAATGTTTTCCAGGCTCCAATTACTGACTTGCTTTCTCCTCAAAATACATAATCAGAAAGTGTGACACAAAGTCCCAGCATCCTTTATAACACTGTACTCAGTCAGCAGCCCAATGCTGAATCATTGCCTTGCTTTCTGTGTCCATCTCTCCACCCTAATTTATATTCAATAAAACTACCTTATATCTCTTGACACTTGTTAGAATGCTTATTTAACATTAGTTTTCCATTGTCAAGTTTTTATGATTGTGTGACCAGAAACGGCAAGCGAGCAATCTTCTTATTATCATTCTGCCTGTGAGTAGATCAGAGCTAACAGTAACTGGGTGTCTCAGTGCTTGAGAGGTACCTGCTGCTAATGTAACACTTGGATCGAACATTGTGTTCATGCGTGACGACACGAAATAACCAGAAATTACCAGATTTCAAGTGGAAATCCTACAATTCTAGTTCTGATTCAGTTGTAGATCAAGATTTAAGTCACATTTTAGTCACTTGATTCTTGTTGGTTTCCATTACTAAAAGTCTTTAGGTGATATTCCACCTGCTTTATGCAAAATTTGAAGTGATACTTTGCAAAATTGAAGTGGAACCACTTATTTTCTGTTCAAGTTGTGGCCATATTATATCCTAGGGAGCTGGTTCCAACCTCCTCCTTGTCAAGTTTGATTGGAATGATATTGCGAGAGGAGAAAACCCAGCTTTAATTGCTCAGTCTCACTCAATGGAAACAGACCATTCACAATTGTCTTCTGTCGACTTCAATATTGTGCAAAAGTGCAGTGGAACCCCCGCTTATAAAGAGGATGGATCCTTCCTCGTGTATGTTAGAATGCACCAAAATAGGAAGATTACAATATGGAAAATGAAAATATAAGCAGTGTTAGAGCATAATTGTACTTTATATGATGATAAATAATTAGATGAATGAATTGGCTCCATAAATTATTACTTCCTCTGACCAACAACCTGTAACTTTATGTAAAATGACATCACTGGTATGGAAATGTGCCACATAAGTGCAGCTGTCATGCACCTAAATCCACTTATGAGGGAGAGATATCTTTGGGCAGTGGACACAGTGTGCAGTTTCTTCACTCAACAACTTACACCATGCATCATGTAAATTGTTTAGTAAAACCCCATCATAGTTTGTTTCTCTCTTTGATAATATATTATTTATATGTATTGTACTATATTATTATCTCTATCATATCACTGTTTTGTCATGCAATCACTTTCGTTGTAATATGTTTAGTCTTTGCTTTTGTTTTCCAAGGCAAAGTTTTATGGAGTTCTTCTCTTGTTTTCATACTCAGACAGAGGCCGTTAATGAGTATTTTTCGTCATTGTTCTAGATGAAATTAACGCGGCTGTGTGTGTTGTTTTAATCTGGCATTTGCACATCGCACTGGTCCAAAAAACTGCTGCTGCTGCAAGTGAGAATAATTTCCAGTAAAAGACCTCCTCACCACATAATCATTATTAGAGGAGATATAAAATATTTATAAACTGCACATGTGGGTATTATTGTTGTTGATGTGACTATATCAGGGGCTTTCATAACTAAATCTACTCTAATTCCAGTAGGGATTCTGCTTAATAGAAAATGTCTTTAAGCCTCACTCCCACTGCATCTGTTTTAAATGGATCTTTTTTTTCCCCTTCAGTTCATTCATAATGTGTATGTTTTTACATGGGTAAGAAGACTCAGCAGTCAAATAAGCATCACTAAAATGACCCACCACACTTCTGAGCTGTCATTTACTTTACTCCTGAAAGTGTGCTTCTGCATACTCAAGCCAACAGTGGACCAGGCCAGTTCATTAATTGATCTTTAGTATTCCCTCAAGAACACAAAGGCTCAATAGGACGTCTTTTTTCTGCCCTCTGCTGAGAATTCCCCTACATATCCCATGATCTGTGTGTAGAATGGAACACTTGTTCATCACTGTTGTTCAGCGGCTATGAAAATGGTGCTCAATGTGTGGTCCTAATGAGAGGGAAATTAGTGTGTATCTGAAAACAAATTGGTACCTTCTGCTGTTCCAATTGATCCAGACATTGCATTAACATGCCTCAGCCCAGATACTTGTTTTCTGTTCAGTGCCAAATTGAACCATCCATAATTGTAGCTTACCCCTGAGTAAGAATATCACCTAAAAGAAGATTCTTGTGTTCCGGATGGACCTGTGATTGCGGCTTTCATTATTCTCTGAGAATCTTAATGCAGAGGCTCATCTTGGACTCCTCTCTTTTTCGATGCTGTGAAGCAGCACTGCTTCTAAGGACCCCTGTGTGTCCCCCTTCTTTATATTTGCACAACAAATGCGAAAGCCTGAAGGCCTTGACGTCAACACTTTTTTTTCTTCTTCTTCTTCTCTCTCACCCCCTCTTCTAAATTGTTCACTGCTATGCTCTGGGAACAAGCTCCCTATCATTAGTCTGCCCCTCAAATCTCCAGCACTGGTTAAGATGAGGGAGATCTGTCTTTGTAGAGCACAGTCCAGCACACTGCAACCCTCTGCTGCAGTTTGAGTCCTCCCTGCAGAGACAGCACAGGATGGATGTGTGATACACTGATGAGCACTTGTCCAACATGTCAGAAAGTTAGAACTTGAGTAATCCCTTCCACATGAGACTCTTATCTGTTCCACTTTAAAATAAAAGTGATGAAGTTTATATTCCTGTTACGCTCCTTCCCGTTTCGATCACTAAAAACCTGATTGATCATGCTGTTTTTATAGTGTTTAATAAAGTCTTATCTGGATTTGTGCTTCACTCCTTCAGACACATTTGGAACGTAGGAATGTAGGAATATCTACACAAAATGTCTACAGCTAAAGACAGTCTTCATAGACTAATCAGCTTAATCCCGCTAATCGATTCCTAAATAAACTAACCTGCAACTGTTTTTTTCATGTTTTATTTTCCCAACCTTACCCTGACCTTATTGTAAGCCTGAATTAAACTGCTGAACCAAACTCAAAATGGCAATTAGGTCTTACTAACCAGTTGCTACTATCTACTGGTGACCCCCTGTCAGGTGGGACATGGAAACATAAAGAAAACTGGCTAATTAAGGAATTATAAAAAAAAAAAAAAGAAAGAAAGAAAAAGAAAAGAAGAACTGAAGTAGCAAGATGATGTTTGGTTTTGTCTTCCCTAAAGCCAGAATATTATTTTTTAAAGCCCCTACAAAGAACTTTGATTTTGTGTTGACTTTGGTGACCCCTGTGGACTAAAGCGGTAGGTTTCTCTTTGTGGGTCCTGCCCCATTATCAGCCATGACCAAAATATAGCGTCAAATGTGCCGTGCCGCCTCCAGTCTGAGTGCTGTACATCTGTTCCTCCGGTGGACCGACCTGACCACTGCCTCCCAAAGGTAAAGAGTTACACTATTTAGAAACAGCTTATCTTTCCACCGATGACCTCATTTGCTGCTGCAGGTCACACAGAGACATCAGCAGTAACCAGAGACTTTTGCATATAGTTAAAAGTTCTTTGTAGGGGCTTCAAATATATGTTTAAGAAACTTGTTGTGATTTGAATTGGTTAAGATTTTTATGCTTTTCCTTCTGTACTTACTGCCAAGTTCTTTTTCTTGACAAGATGTTTTTTATAATAAGGTTTCCATTTCTTTTGCGTGGAAGAAAAAAAAAAAAAGATTAATGGCAGTCCTAATTCCATGGTGGAGTCATAAAATAAGAACCAAGAGATGAGTTTCTCTCTAAAAATGATTTCATCTTTCAGCTGTAATACTGCTTTTTCTTCCTCTTAGCTGGACACAAGCACAATTCTACCTTACAACTCTGATCAAAACAAGAACAAGTGTTCAAAGCTGGCGCAGATGGGATGAGATTGTGTTCAATAGAATTACGTTTTTCAGAACTAGTTAAAAATGAAAAAAGTCCAGCTCAAAACTGGGGTGAGGTGTCTGTGTGGCAAAAACAAATCGATAGACATAGCAGATGAATCCAATCCCGGCTCATCAGATGAATCCTCTGGGATAGCTGAGCGCTCCCCAACACTGCCCACCCATTACTACTCAATCCTTACCAAATCCCAACACAAAGCCTCTATATCTACAAAGCAACCAAGCCACACATGTTGGCTTGGAAAGAGCGAACACTACAGAACACCCGACAAATATCACACATATTGAAATGATGTGATATTTGATGAACTCGTGTATTGTTGTCAAAGATTGCCTTAGTGTGATGAAAGGGATAGCCGATTCCACGTTTTTGCTTTGAAGTAGTTTGTTGATAAGTGTTAATAGCTTCTGCCCTTGTGCTGTAGCACCTTAGTGACTGTAGCACCCAGTCAAACAATAAAAGATAGATAGAAAAATACCTTGAAACCAGAATAAAGCCATCTCATAAGGTGCCAGGTATTTCAGTGTTAGAGCTTCTGTTGCTGTCTGCTTGGACTAACAATGCAACTTAAGAGTTAAGAGCGGTACCAGACCACTAGATTTACTGTATGTGAATGAATTCACAGGCTGATTTAATAAAAATAATATCAAACACATAGAATTACTAATGAATACATCAGTTGCTTTTCACCCCACAGATAAAGAGGATTGAATATTCACCAGCAAATATCTCCTTCATTCAAAAGATCTCTTCAGTTTGTCCAATCCAATCCCGACTCAAAGAAAAAATATTGAAATGAATAACCGTATATTAGTTCTATCATGGATGTCACTGTGCAATTGTATCTTTTTAAGTTTGCCTTAAACCATTATATTTTCTATCAGTAAGAACACAATTAACTATGAGTAAATGAAACCTACGAGACAACTGCAAGCAGAAACCGCCAGTGCTGGAAAATAAAGCATGTGCCAAAGCTGCCTGAATGGCCACTTGAAGCTGGCTCCAACACTGAGTCAATCCCCATAGACTCCCATGTTAAATATCCAACTTTACAGCAGAAATACCTATGTTTACACGCCGTGGCTGATTTCCTCCTTTGCACCTATACACGGGCTGATGTTTATATGACTCACCTATTTCAATTCTCCTATGGCTTAATGGCATGTATTATTTAGTGCTGGCTGATAAATTGTACTTTCATCCTCATTTTGAAATGAACATGTGCAACAAAATACATCACAGAAGGTCGACTGTGGTGAACAGAATGAACCGGGGGAAAAAAAAAAACAAAAAAAACACACACACACACACAGACAGACACACAGACACAGCAGACAGCACGGAGCCAGCGCTGGATACCAGTGAGGAGTGAACTTTTTACTGGAGTTGACAGCAACTACAGATTGTACTGTAGCTCTGTGAGTGTCATCACAACCTCTGGGAGTTAAAAAGCCATTAGTACCCTTCATCACTCACCTGTTCCATAAGATTTAAACAGACAGAGAAGCTGCATTTTCAACTTCCCCATCCACATGAGCACAGCATGCGAGCGTGCAACTCACACACCTTGCATCAACACATGTCAAGTACTGCCCACATCACCAATACGCTTTTGGTTGCACTGCATCAATGACAGGAAAATACCGCTGAACAAGCTGCTACTGGAGCCGAACAGGAAGTGAAAGGGATAAAAGTAGGGACAGCGTGGCTGGAAATAGAACACTGACATGAGGAGACACGCACTTCTAGCTGCTGCCAATGCAGGGTTCTGCATTGAGAATAATGGGAGTAGCTGTTTTGATGCAAGACGTTCAAGGATGGTTGGTTGTTCAGTTGCTTTAAACCTTTGTAAACTTTGTATAAAACTCTGTGTTCATCATTCGGCTTCACACAGCAGAATTGTAAAAATCTCGTTCATATTTATCCTCTCATTGTGAAGGCCCAGTGTAACTGAGAATATGGAGATTTGAGTGGCAGCTGGGTGAGCATATATTTGCCAGAAACATGCCCCTGTTCATTTTGGATTAGTTAGGCAGAGATGGGCTCTGCCAAGATGGCGACAGTGCAGCAGCCCATTCCGAGCTTCAGGGCCCCTCTACAGGAACTGGCTACTGGTCTAATTAAAAGCAACCATGTGCTTTCAACTGCATGACACAAGCAGGAAAGTTACCAAGTGTGACAACAAACACACAAATGAAATCAAGACAAAACCCACACGGACATTTCACACTGTCTTCTTATGGTTCAAGAGTCAACACGTTTCCATTATAACAACCCAACAAATCAGGATACATGGAGGTAAAACCAAAAGTAGAAGGAGCAGGGTTGTTAATGTGGGAACAGGGATGTCTCCTCAGCCTCACTGGCACAGTGGGTGGAGCATCACTGTCAGGTTGTTGTACCCATGAGAAAACAACTTCATCATACATACCTCTCAGCAAATGCATTTGACAGTAAGAGGTAATGGTTGGAGATATAAATTGCAGTACTCAATGTCTCTAGCACTTTGGTTTCTCTCTCCCTCTTTTTTTTTTTTAATTCAAGAAATAATGGAATCTGAGCAACAACCCTGCTTTAAGTTTCATACATGCAGGAACCTTTCATTTGGTTTTCAGTGTGTCGAAGGTCATTATTTACCTCAGCGAAGAAACAGTGGAAGAAGGATGACGCACACAAAAAGACTACGAGTGCGAGCTGACTGAAACAACACACCAGAATGAGGAAAGAACTACTCATCCACTATGATTAAACAGCAGTGACATAACATAAAAAATTACAAAATGCATTAGCTTTTTGTTTTACTATGTCAGAGCCATGTCCTTCTTTAGTAAAGATTGTTTGGTTAATCATATTACATTTGCTTTCAGTGTAATAATGAAGGCATGTCATTTATTTTCCTATATTCTAAAATGAAGAAAGTAAAGAAACGTGCCTTTTTACAGCTCTTTTACAGATTCTAAAGTCCATGAACACAAAGCAAGAAGACACACTGGAGTCGCTGCACTGGGTTACTGTATTACTGTACAGCTATTCAGAATATCATAGTCATTTAGAAAGAGCCATTAGTGTCACGTTTATCAAATCCAGCCATTTACAGGCTTTTTAAAATGTAAACATGTTGAAAACAATCCAGTAGTTTAAAAAGAGTGCTAATATGAGTTAATGGCAATATTTCACAGCAAATTTGAGTGCTTGTGTTTCATTTGCTTGCAATAATATGATAAATGCATTTAATTAAATATCGCAGCATATTAGGCTGTAAAATGCAACAAGAGTGCAGCGTAGACAGTCACTGACACGCAAGCGTTCCCACAGCAGGATAAGCGAGGGAATAACTTTTAGCTGCCCTGGCACGTAGAGCAGCCATTATGTAGCTCTATGAGTTACAGGGGCATTGATTCAAATTGTTTTGCAAGCTGCTGACAAATGAGCTGCCACGCATAATGACGCAAAATAAAACACAGTCCCTTTGACGCTAAAGCCAGGGATGTGGACGAAACCCACGTTGAGTGGATAGTGATCCCCACAAATGAAAGCCAACCCCTTCTCCCCTTAGTCCAGCCAGAAAATCTTCAAGTCTTTGCGACGATCTGAACGAGAAGAAAGCGAACGTACCTTACTTCGTCTGACACTCTTACCTAGTTCAACTTCAGCAGCAATGCAGGTAAGGTCTGGTTCAAGTCCTAAAGGACGCCATGACATTGCAATTTGGCTCTTTCAAAGATTGAACCTGTGACCATCTGGTTGCAGGACAGTCTCAGGAAACTCAAGGCCAGCACGCCTGCTGCTAGGTAATGAGTGTCCAGAAGGATTGGACCGATACAGCCGTGACTACAACCAATACTTTCCATTTTTAATTAAATATGGGCAGTGGATCTCTTGCATCAACAAAAAATAGCTTTCAAAATCTACAGGGGACGGACAAAATAAACCAAGGACATTGCAATTTAATGCAATGCAAAGCAATATAACAGAAGCATATATTCCAGCTTTGGAAATTAACACTGACACTGCGACCGAAAGGGTGAAGATAATAACCTTCATACAAAGATGTTTCAGAACAGTGTTGTGTTCTTTTTTCTTCTTTTTTACATTGTATTGCAACATTATTGCACTCATCCCATTTTTTTCCACATTTGTAGAAGAAGTGATCATTATTTTCAATCATTTGCTGTGATAAAAAAAATAGTTTATTAATAACTGACAGAATCAACTTGTGCATCAGAGTTATTACACTTAAGTGCACGGCTTTTAACACTACTACAAATGTTCAAGTAGTGGAAAAGAAACTGGTAGGTTGAGAGGCATGAACACAACTCTGCCTTGCTCGATGATCAGTCAGCCCCTTGTATTTGTGATGCTTAGGGATAGAAACCAGGGGAGGTATGACTGCAGAGGACATCATCATAAATATCAAAGCTTCGTTTGAACCCAGTGATAAAATATATTTAATGATTTGCTACATAAGTCCAGAAAAATACCACTTATCAGTATGCAGGACTCATTTCCACTGGTATTTTACCACCTATCTATTTGCTTTTGATGGTTGTTATTTTCAAATTAATACCTATTGCCATCCATTGATTTGTTGTTTTACAATTACTGCCCGTGTTTTTTCTCCACATGTGTTATTTGATTGAGTTTGATGGTATAATAGATACGTATGATGCATGCTGCAGCGATGGGCTTATGCAACGGGGGAGGCTTTAGGTGATAACAATGAGGAATGCATTGACTGAGCAAAAAAATCCACACAACATGACTTAATGTATGACTTTCTCACAAGGCTTTGCTTACCTGCACACATTTTTTGGATAAGATCAGCACTCCTACTCTGCACCAGTCCCTAGACCAAATGTGTGGGAGGTTATAGAGAGAATATTACTTTTTTGTCTCTTCCAGGTTGGCAAGTGTTGTTATTTCATTGCAATTTGGTAAACACAGATGGACGTAGAGGGAATGATACGTTGTTATCCTCATCATACCTTGTTATGTTCAGTGACTGAAATACCTATAGTGGTTATGGTCTGGCATACAGCCGCTCTATTGATCTTAAAAGATTCCTAGTGTGGGCGGCAGGTTGATCATTACCTGTTATCATGGAAGGAGAGGGTGTTTTTTTTGTTTTTTGTTTTTTTTCTGTTAGATGTATGTCATGTTGATAAGCGTGTGGCAGGTACTGGGAACATGAATAATCCATGAAGTGAAGATGTATATTCGGCAGCTTGAGGTTGAAAAGCCATTATTCAACTTCACTTATTTTGTCACAAATCTGGAGATTTATTTTTTTTCTTTTTTAAGAAATACAGTAGAAGTTGTCTAGAAATGCATCTTTTCTGAGTTATAATTCAGAATGCATTGTACTTATCTACATGCCAGCTGAGTGACCATAAATCAAGGACTTTTTTTTCTACTTCTGTGTTGACAACAGCCAGAGTCAGAGGCATGTTGGTTTTAGCTTGTCCACCTGGACATACGTACATATGTCCATACCAATACCTCCTGGACTGAACTTCTTCAAATTTGGAACCAACATTCATCAGGGCTCAGGGATAATCTTATTAGATTTGGTCTAAGGTGAAAGGTCAAGGTCACAGTGACCTTACAAAACACGCTTTTGCCTTTGTGAACACAATATTTCCCCAGTGCTTTCAGGGAATTCGTTCAAAGTTCGTAAAAATCCCACAGTTTTACCCCCAAAAAACAAACAATACCTGAATTAGCCTTTGCTTAACTGTTGACACAAACTTTTGTGAGCAGCACAGGCAACTGTGAGGGCCTAATTCTATTACCGCAAAATTTATTCTCATGGTTAAGAGCCAAAACCTTTTTAGTTCAGTAAAGAACACACACGGAAATCTATAATTACTTTTTTTTCCCAACATTCATCATCTGTCCTCAACTTATTATTATATCCATTTTGTAATCAAACTGTACCAGCGGGCCGTGTAAGTTTATTGTGGACTATATTCCTTGTTTGGCCTCTGGTGAACATAAGATAAACAGGAGATTTATGAGTAGAATACATGCCAGTGTGTCCCTCATGCTCAAGAAATGTGTGTGTGACGCTTAAAACAGCAGCACACAGCTAGCAGGACTGGAGTTCTTGAAATGGCTTTTCTCACTGATTTAATTGAAGCCCAGCAAATTCACTGGAGACAGAAACATTGCTTTTTTTTGTTGTTGTTTTGTTTTTTTTCTGACAAGACTTTACCAACAAATGATGACTGTACATCTTGCTCTCTGCTATGACTATAGGCTATAGTCCTGTGTTTTGCTCCAGTGCTATGGATGAAACCATATAAACATTAATTTGTCTGATCTCATATAGCAATAAAAGGATAGAGAATAGTACTTGTGCAATTGGGGGACATGACAGTGATTTCACTGCTGTAGTTGTGGGATATTAATGAGGTGCATGAACCTGTATTGAAACAGATAACTGCATACTATTAGTGTTTAACAGAATACCTACATGTGTCTTACATATGCATGTGTGTATGTGTATTTATTTTTTTACCCACATCTAAACAAAAATCTGTCTAACTCAAGTTTGAATTATTGACACTTTTCTCCCATTTTTTGGGATGCATAAGCTGGTACAGCATTAAGGCCCAAAGCTGCAAGGAGGTCATTTCCCATGGCAGCGGTTGATTGAAATGTCAGACATTTGCTTATGAATGTTGACCCAGTATGTCTTCTGACCTTTTTTTTTTCTTTTTCTCTTTTTTAAACAAGTTCTCTTAGCCTTTTTCACCCACTATTAGTAATTCATAACCATCACTTGCAAGATTCAATATCATTGTTTTTTAAGTTTGCATCTCAATGTGGAAAATGTGGAAAATGCAAGCTAGTTAGTGGAGCTTGCTAACGTTAGCACTGACTCCCCCCCTGCACGTCACTTTTTATTTATAAAAAATATGTGAATGTGCTGAGTCATGGGCAGCTGCTGCACACACGGTGCTGTGTTTGATAGTGTAGAAAGGAGGAGGTCTAACTAACAATGCCCCCCCACACACACCCCTACCCTGCCCCCTCCCATTGCACTTCTTATTGTTTTTCCATGGATCCAGGTGTTTTGTTTGGCAAAGGACCAGGCTCTCAGAGCTCATGACAACGAGTAGTAAGCAAACTCCTCAATAGTATGAC
>OMNW01012729.1:18887-34950 GCA_900303245.1 Selene dorsalis | reverse complement strand
AAACACCTAATCATTGGGGGCCAGCCATATAACCACATCTGTCACTGGCTGACTGACCACTGCTGTGCATAGTGCTGATTCTACCGAGCCACTCGTCCTTTCCTGGCTGCTCAGGAACTGCAAGGAAGTGGAGGAGCACTGCCAATACACTGAGTCCGTGACCATTAAACTCCATTAAACAACCTTAATTACTTATGTAATTTTTGCTAAAGGAGGAAGAGAAATAACTAAACATAGTTTCCACTGCAGGAACTTCAGGGAGATGTTTACAGGGCTGTTAGCACACGTCTCCATAGCAGGAACCACCGCAAAGAACCTTCTACCAGAACTTCTCTGGGGGCTAAATGAGTCCCTGCCTCGTCGTAAGTACTCCGAGCAGCCCCGAAAAACTCCTGGGTGGGGCTTGAGGTTTACTCAGTGCTGACTGGGCATACTCCAAGATGTGACACCAAGAGAAAGACCAAAAACAAGCAGCCTTTTTTGCTATGACCGAAACTGTTGCAGAATGATTACGCAAACATCAAAACTTGTTCTTTTCTTTTTTTTCCAAAAACAAATACCACTACAAACAAAATGATTAAATCTGATGATTGAAACTGTTGTACTTTACATTGCTTCAAGAGTCCGACGAGTCCTACTCCACAGTGGAGACACAGCAGCCTAGAGGGCCGAGTGGGAGGATGTTCCTGTGAAGTTCCTGCCTCTTAATTTTATCAGGAAATTCCTTAGTGGAAACAGCCCTGAAGAGAAGTGAGAGAGAAGTCACTGCTAAGAAGGCTTTTGACAAACCACTACCACCAACTCTACATATCAAACAGGGGGAGTGAGTTAAATGAAACTGCCTCTAATAAAAGTCAGTTATGTTCTGGAGATAAAGTAAATAAAAACTAAGCTGGTGTGGATCCCAGCAGGTTACTTTTAGTTACATTTTGAGCTATTGGCTATTGATTTGGTGTGTTGTTTGTTTAAATGTGTTTTTTTTAACCTTTTTTTTATTGTTATTTCACATTTTTTGTTCACATCTTTTTTTTGTCAGGTTGAGTTCAACAGTAAAGTCCTCTTCTGGACTTGAAAAAACATTAATAATCACAAAAAGCTGTATGATTTATTTATGAAGAGAAACAAAACTATTCTAGAGGAAGTTTGGTGGGTTTGTAAGAGGGGGGGGTCTTGCCTCAGTGTGTGTGTGTGTGTAGGGGGGTGGCAGCCAAAGCGGCCAGCAGGCTTTGATGTTTATTTTAGCAGGCCTTCTTTTGTGTCCATCCAGGTACAACAGTCCCCTCCTCCTCTAGCCAAGAAAACAAGGCTCCTGGGGTGTTCTCTGCGCTTGACCCCAGGTCAGGGGATGTCCTGTACTTAAACCCTTAACCAGCCGACATCCCTCACCACCTCCCTTCTTTCCTCCCTCTTGAGCTGTGTGCCTCCTTTCCCCTATCCTCTTCATCTCAGTCACCTATTACCTACTCTGGATTTCACATAAACACACACACACACACACACATTCATTGTGTAGTGACTTTCCCTCCATGTACGTGGAGAAAACCGAAGAGAGTGCCATTATTGTCACTTTTGTCTCAGGTGCCAAAGTTGAACAGCCAAATACAACACACATATTTTCATTACATGGTACTGCTACCTTATAATCACAATAAATCACCATATAGCATATCAATACATCCATAGTGGACAATATGTCTTTCCATTTGTACCGTCACAATGCACGTGCATAACTTCAGCAGCACTGAAGCAGAAGATGGGGGGAGGGGGAGAGGAGGGGGAGACATGGATGAGGGAGTAGGGTTAGGAGGGAATGGGGGGATTTGTGGAGGTGGTGATGGCAGCGGCGGCGGTGGTGAAGAGGGTTACGTTTCCTTTCACTGGCTGCCAATCCATCAAGCCTCATTCTACCGCTGTGCAGGACGACAGGCAGCACAGAAAAGAACAAGGCCCGGGAACAGAGCCCCCTCTCCACGGCCATCACTCATCCCCCGGCAGGCTTTGAACTCTGCATGACCTTTTGCAGAGCCTCCTCACCAACTTCCACTCCTTAGTACCTAGTTAGCCTTAAAGACGCAGACACAAGCCACTGCACCTAACTACTGTGCCATCTATTTTTAAGGTTTAAAATGTGTTTGGACTGAGTAGTTTTCTTACGTGAATTGAGTTAAAGAAGAAGAGAGTTTGGCTGTAATGCCAGTTCTCTGTTTATATGTGTGTGAGTGTATATGAGGGGGGTTAAATCTCATCCAGCAGTGCAGTCTCTCCCTGGCAACCAGATTGTCAGACAGCAAAAGAAGAAACACACAAAAAGCTGAAATCGACACACACACACCACAGAGGGGCAGTGAGAACACTAGTTGACATCATTAGGCCAGACACATTTTTGTTACGCTTCCAGATTCGACGCGTCTGCATTTTGCTGAATGCCGACTTGCTCTCGCTATTTCTCTTCTCCTCCCACCCACCTCATTCCTTCTATCTCTTTGTCCGGCTTACATGTGTAATGCCGGAGACGCCCCGGCTCATCAGAGCTGTCCAGACAACACTTTGTGCTGGTGTGGGAGGAAATAAAGACCCAAACAAAAAAGGGAAAAAAAAGAGACAGAGACAGAAAGGATGTAAAAACAAAACAGTGCCCTTGAGATCCTGTCTGCCTTGTAGCTAACACTCCAAGGCTTGTGTCTGAGCTAAATATTTTCAGCATCTCTAACTACAGCAGAAATCACCAGCTGTTTCTTTTTTTTCCCTCTGAGTTTATTTCACCCAGGTTTCCTCTCTTTCCAAAACAGATAACTCCTTGTCTGTCCAGTCTCAGTGCATTAGCCCCAGTCTGGACACATCAGAGTAAGTCATACTTACTTGGCGGTGCGGCACTTTTTTCTTTTTTTCTCTTTTTTTTTTGTCTTTGCTCTGTCCCGGAGGTTTAATTGTGTTTTCTTGTGTAGTCTGTTTTTTTCTAAAAGCTTCAGCAGAAATCCAGTGACATGATGAGTGTGTGTCCAACAGGGGAAATCTTGTTACTGAGATGAGGACCTGAGGGCTGTGTGTGTATCTGTGAGACTCCACTATATCACATCTGAGGCTTCGCACACCACAAAACAAGCAAAGTATCTTTATCAAATGAATCCTGTAGGTGAGTAATTACATCTGAAGCTTCCACTTGTATCACTTCTGTACTACCTGTGAAGTCCCTGGTGCTTTCAAACTAAATTTTGGATGGACCAATGCAGCGGGTTGTTATTATTCTCCTGGGCTGCGAGTTTTGCAGTTCTTTTATGCGCGCAAGGCCCAAATGCATACTTATTTAATTTGTTGATCCTCATCCCATCTATTTAGTAGGTAGTTGACACAGCTGAAGAATTGAGTTTTTAGTATGTAATATTTTGAAAACGGTATTAATGGGTGTGAGAAGCAGTTCTAGCCAACAAAAGGAAGTCATGTTCGGAGGCCAGAAACATACTGAGAAAAAAACATTTGCAATAAATCATGATACTAAACTTAAGACATTCATACAATATACCAATACTGACTGAAATGATCCCCTAAGTGCAGACTATTGAGCCAGGTTTAGTCTCATTTAGGTGAAAAAGGGAGCTGTGTTTTGTCAAGTTATGCTCTAATGTGTCTAAAGGTCTAAAGTAGGTGTTGGGACTGAAAAAATGCAAGTGGCTGTGATTGTGAGGATGTATTGTTTAGGGTACCAGTCTCAGAGCACCCTGCATTTCTTTCTGTCAAAGCAATTCTACTGTGTTATGTTTTTTATTTATTTTTATTTCTTTCCCCACAGTGCCTCTGTCTGCTCATGGCCTCAGGGAGAGGGTCAAGGGGGATGGATGGACGGAGCAAAGGAATGCAGTACAGGGGTTGGGACACAACTGTTGTATGTCTCCTACCAGTTTATTTTTAAGGAGACATATTATGCATATTTTGCTGCTTTTTGCCTGCCATTGTGTCAGTTTTGAACACCTACAGAGTAGTTCTGCGTGATTTTCAGTTCCAAAACTCCTTAGTTTTAGTAATCCAGATTTTAACCGCTATGCAGCCACTTCTTGAAATGCTTCGTTTTGGCTGCTGCCCCCCCCTGCTTTCCTCTGATTGGCTTGCTCAGTGGAGGCCCATGTGTCTTTTTTTTACCTTACATACATACTGGTCTGCTTTACAAACATGGCCAGCTAAGAGGTGCATCCATACGTGTTGGACCCCGAGTCTGAGCTACAGTTTTCATCTTCACTGGGGAAGGAAAACAGTTGTGATTTTCCATATAGATGCCATATCCATATAGATGGGCATATTTTGGGCAGATCCCTGGCAGTTTGGGCGTTCATCCTAACTGGACAGTAAAACACCGACGTCAGGTTTTGCGCAAACCTCGTGGAGATCTCGTTACCGAGCGTTCAGAGAGACTGGAAACCATGTGAAATCTCGGTGGTGGATTACAGCAGGACCCCTATAGCTCATGTTTGCAGAGGTTCAGCATGGACATCTGACATTATAACATTGTAAGGATGTTCTAAAATATGGAATAGCATAATATGTCTCCTTTAATGCTGATACATTTATGTAAGTTTTAGGAAACGCAGTGACACAGAACAGGCTCCACTGTTTTCTTTTTTTTTTTAGCTTTAATATGACAAAATGTCCTTTTTTTAAATCTGAAATTCATCAGAGGTGTTGATCACTGCTAAATATGTAACCGCATATGACACATCAAAAACCCACACTGTTTTAAGTTTTAAAATAAAAGCCAGGCTGGTGTCTGCATTTCTTTTTCAGGGCACATGGGTTTACACTAAAATACTTTCAACATCTATGTTTGCAACAGATTGCGTTTACCAGCTCCATCTGCGACCCAGCGTTATGAAGCTGCCGCAGGTTACAAAGTTGCACAATGTTGTGTGTCTGACAAACTAATTGAAATATAAACAAATCGACAAAATATAAGTAAATAGAAAAAAAACATGGTACTGGAATTATAGAGTTCAAAAGTTCAATGGTTTTTTTTTGTATTTTGAGTGAAAGCAACTCCCATTATTTCGTCAGCAGCAAAACAGTAAAAGTATGAGAGCTCCAGGGAGATTTCCAACCCTGACTTTACATGTGTGATAGGCTGCAACACATGCATGAGCATAACACTCGGCTAGTGACTGAGTGTGCGTAGCTGAGGAAACATGTCTGACTTAAAAACATCTTTTTTTATGTGTATTTCAGTCAGGAGATGGATGCAACAGCCTCAGGAGTGATGGGAGAAATGGATAACTCAGTAACATCTGGGAAAGTGACAGTAAAGAGGGATTTAGTGTTAGCCCCAGGAAGGCAGGGAGAAGCTGTGTGTCCATTAAACGCTTTATTACAGAGCCAGCAGCCCCATGCTAACTCACTTAGCCCAGTGTGCAGGAGGCTCTGCTCAGTGCCCTGACTGGCTGTCAGACTGCTGGCTACTCAACACACCATGCTGGAGGCGGCGGCCCCCCTGCACACTCTGGTTAGCTTGACCCGTCTGATAGCTTGTCCATTTGGCTGTCAAAGTACAGAAAGTGGTCTACAAGCTAATGTTCAGTAAAACTAAATGTCTGGTGGTGGGTTCTTTTGTAAGTGATGCAGAAAGAACATTTCAGCACCTTTTGTTCCAGTTACATGAAGGTTATTTTAGTTGTATGATAGTAGAATAGGATAATTCTTATGGTTGTTTTTTCTGTTTCATTTTTTGAACAGTAAGGGTCTTATTTAGGGCTGTCAAATAATTGAAAAAGTTATCTTGATCAATCGCAATACTACTCTGTGATTGATCACAATTAATCACAATTAAAATACTAATATTATAAAACAAATATTCAGATTTTAGAGAGGATTGGACAGGTACGGTGGCACAAAAATATTTTATTAAACTTACAAAAATCCATAGGAGCACGGAGGGGGGAAACACCAGCACACAGGACATGGACAAGGCATACAACGCAGACAATCCGACAAGGACAATGGGAAAACACATAGGCAATATACACAAGGGAACTAGACACAGGTGGTGCAATCAGACACAGGTGAGACATGAGCTAATCACAGCAGGGTGCACATAGGGAGACAGGACACTGACCTTCAAAATAAAACAGGAACAGGGAAAGAAAGACACAGACGATGATAAAATATATGTGGGGCGTTAGAAATAAAGAAATGGCAATCAGACCATTGTCTGCCACAGGAAACACTTGTGGACATAGTTTACAACTCGTCTGATAGTCATTAGCACAGCCACTGTCAAACCAAGTGTTTGAGTTTTCCCACTCTCTCGTCTGTGATCACACCACCGAGGGCAGGGAGTTTTACCAATCACCAGCAGAGTCGGACAGGTGCGGGTGGGATGATGCTGCAAAAGACAAATCTGAAAAAATATGGGACAAACAACATCCCGTATTGATTCCATATGGGACGCGGTATTTAATCCTCAAATACGGGATGATTCTGTATTTCAAGGAACATGTGGTAACACTAACGCGACACAGAGCGTTATTAATCGCATGCGTAATTGCGTTAACTTTGACAGCCCTAGTCTTAATACATTACTTTTAGCGTGTAATACTTTTGAGGTGATATGTTTAACGCCACTTTGGTGTCTTATGCCACTTTCAACTACACAGTTACAACTCAGCTTGACTCGCCTTGACTCAGTTTAGGTCCCTTTCCATTACAGCTGAGTACTTCATAGTACCCCCAGAACATGGGCTGAGTCATCACAGCACAGCTGCTACGGTCACATCGTTTTGCTCTCTTTTTTCAATCCTCTCGTCAGCTCCAAACACACTCGTCTGTGCCTTGATTACAGGCCACAGTGTGGTTTTCCACACAACAGCCATTTAACTCCCGTGAAAGAATAACAACAGTCTCAGTACAGATCGGTGGTCGCTGTTGCTGGTTTGTTTCAAAAATAGCAGGTTTGATTCTCATTTTGGACGTCGCACTTGCGACTCTTCAGTGACAACGCTCTGGCCAATCGGTGGAAAACAGTCGGTTGACGTCACGCTTTAGTATAATCTCAGCTCGCTTCGAACCCGGGCTGAGGCGTTACCAAAAAAGTACCAGATGCCAGGTACGATGTTAGTGGAAAAAAAAAAAAAAAACATGTAGAGCCATGGCGAGTCGAGTTCAGGGCCATTAGTAACTTGCCATGCGCCACTGAGGCACAGAAGAGGGCACACTGCAGGTTTGAGGTCAAGAATGAGTTTCTGTGCCCCACCTGCTCAGAGTTGGTCATCCTCTTGGTAAAATTTTGTTCTGATATTTTGGTCACTTTTATTATTGTCACTATTTAATTATTTAGTTATATTTCTGTATACTAGTGGAGATAGTTGGTAGTCAGTGCTGAAGGCCTCTCTTTTAGCTATCTTAAGGCAGCAAATAACACACAATGCACAATAGCAGTGATACGCAATCATGCATGGAAGGATCTGCTGCTAAGATTGACTGTTCCAAAATAATCATGAAAACATCTGTATTCTTGTGCACATCAGCCCTGTGGCATTGCTCTGCTTTTTTTTTTTTTTTTTACTGTAAATCAGCAGGCATTTTGGTGACTCAAATAGTAAAGATAGTTCTCAGTGTCATAAAAACGATTAATTCAAATGCTTCAGGTTACGACTGTGCAGTCTTTTCTTCCCCAAAACATACACGCTACATCTTTATCTTCTTTTGTTTGGTTAGTGATAATTATGACATATAAAACAGTGTTTTTTACACACAGAAAACGTGTCCACGAAAGAAACTGTTTTTGTTCCTTGTAGTAATTATTAGCTGCTGGGTTTATACTTTCAGAGTCTAATTGTCCAACACACGAGTATGTTTATTCTGTGGAAACTCCCCACAGGATGACTTAACACCTGTCAGTGCTTCATGATGGGGTAAGCCCCGTGCTCAGAGGGATGACAGTAGTGAATGTGATTGGTCAAGACTACCTCTAACACACCCACCCATAATGTATGGTAATGTATTCTTTATAATCCCACCCTGTTTCCAAGTGAGCTGCAGGTGCAAAGTGTTTTAAACAAGCTGTAAACACAACATCGACGCACTGGCCATTTACACATCACACATTAGAAACACTTGGATTCATCTGGCAGATGCAAGTCCACCATGCACTCTTGTTGAAGCTCAACGCCGGCTCATTCACAAGCATAACAAAGAAACGTGGTCCACACAGTAACTACTTACATGAATAAAAGATTTATGAAGGATAACTCACCATAAAACTACTAGAACACATTAATAATCAGTGGTAAGGTGTGGGTGTTGCTAAGATAAAGTGTATTTATTTTCTTTTTATTGTTGTTATTAAACATGTAAAAACCACAAACAGACAAGGCACTTATTGTCTTTTCTTCACAATGAGCATAAATGAGCAAATTAATTACAGCATAAAGAAAAGAGAATGATCTCAAATTAACTAAAATATATCAATTGAAGAAACCAGCTTAAGGGCTTTCTTGTCATTTATAAGCTGCAGAGACTCAATTTCAACTGGTTATATGTTTAGTTTTTTTAAAAAAGTAGAATTCATGAATAAAAACCTCTGTCAAAACAATAAAATATTTTTTAAAAATTCCACATTCTGATTTTCTGAACTCTTCTGAACTCTGCTGAACCAAGGCAAAATGGAGTTGTCATCTGTAAAACCAAAACAATAAGCTGAAAGGTGCTAAAATGCTGTGAAGAGATGACTTCTGCTGCTGCTTGACAAAAATAAAATAAAATATTGCTAAATTTAGCGATAAAAACAGTAAGACGTCAACATTAGAGGAGAACACCCAGCAACTTCAAAGCTTAAGAAATGGCACAGTCCTCATCAGTGGTATCTGAATTGTAATATTTACAGTCAAATGCAAGAGGGATATATGACTGTTTTAACCCCCTAAGCTGCCGTATTACCTCTTTTGCAGGGTCCAAAATCTTACTCAACCCTCACCCCTACAATTCACACCCTGTAAGTAACCCCTCTCACTTCACACAGTCATTTTTACCCACTGTTAATATAAAACATATTGATTAGTGGAGCTTTGGTTGGACACTGATGGGCTGATCTTCCAAAATCCTCTTCCATTCCCTCATAGTCACACTCACCTCATCAAATGATGTGAATTTCAATCTTAAAATCTTTAAATACACACAAATGTAGGCTCTTACCAGGTCCCGCTAGGTTTATCAGTCATGTTAAACCCTCATTTGGACGAGAATGCTTGTGTTTCAACTCCACTTCCTTTTTAGTAGACTGCATTTTGAAACGTGACAGATCTATGTGCTAAGGGCCTGTCAGGGCCCTGATTCATATTACACTTGAAACAGGCCAGATAGGAGACTGGTAACAGATCGTCACACCATGACACTCTGTGAAGGACTGTCTCATTATGTGTCCCCACACTCCATTTAAAACCACTAGCTGCCACTCGGTGTGTGTTTGTGTGTGTGAGTGACTCTGGTGTGTGTTGTTAGCATATTTGCTCTGGCAAATTTGCATCTTGCATATGTGTGCATGTGTGCAGTTTACGCTACGCATGAGTCTGTACACCTTTCATTGTCTGTGTCTGTGCGTATGTTTACGAATGCGTGTTTGTGCGCGTGTGTGTGGGTGTTTGAGGGGGAGCTCCTGCTGCAGGAAGAATGAGTTGATGCCCTGTGTTTGGCTAATTAAGACAGCAGTCGACAGAGAGAGGGGGAGCTGAGAGATGGCAGAGAGGTGCTAATTCATAATTGACGTAATGGATGAAATCTGTCTGAGCTTTTAAAGACACATGCACACACAGACACACACAGACGCATACTCAAACACACGTGTGCTGGGTGATTTTAGTCTGATTTCTTGGTACATCTTTGTGTTCGTAATGAAAATACAAATCATGTACCAGAATTCAAATCTTTTTGAAATAAACACACATACATGCGTGCACACACAGCACAGACAACACACACACAGACACCGTATGTGAACAAATGCCTGTATTATACTGACAGATTAAGGATGGTTCGGTAAAATCTGTTCAAATTGCAGTGGTTGACTTTGTGTCCTAGTGACAAGATGGGTCACTCCGTTTTGAGTGATTTTTCTTTCTTTTTCAACACGAGTCGATACTGTTGTGCAAGTAATGACTGTCGAGCATTAACTTTTATTTTTCCTTTCCTAAGTAGTTCACCTTCCTCTTACAGTGCAAACAACCCTCATTGTTTCTGGTGAATGGCCATTACACATTCACATCAATTTGAGCCTGTCCACTGAGCTGTTGAAGGCAACGGCTCATTCTGTTCTTCAGCTACACCTGCATTTCTAGTTATAGCAAAGATGTGTTTCTGCTCAACACAAACACCCAGACATATTTAGTGAGACATTTTTTTTAGTTTGTGATTATGTAAAAATTTTGTCAATCTATGCAAAATAAATAAATAAATAAATAAAAATACACAGACATACAGCTGTGAGGTCCGAAAGGTAAATTTATTTAAACACAGACTTTTACAGTGTCTATGCACATGTGTACATTCTCTGCAGTGAAGAAAAAATAGTCATAATTCGAAAACAATTAGAATTTCAGTGTATTCATTAGTTTTTTTCATCTTTGTGTCTGTGATGATTTGTGATGATGACGATTTATTAATGGGAATTCATGATGCTCATTTCCAGCTCTGTTGTTGTTTTTTGTTTGTTTTTTTTCCTTATTCTGGGACTCCACTAGAGTCTCTGCATGATTCACAGTTCAAAAAGGGTCATTACTTTTCTCAAACTGCCTGTTCTGAAGCCATTCAGTTAAGTCTCTGAAGAAAACAGGCAATATTAGTTTGAGCCTCCTTAAGAGGCCCCCTTCAAGGCCCACTTCAAGGACTTGCTTAAGCCTGCTGTTCTATTTGGCAAATATTTCATTCATTATGTTCTTGTATATGTAACAATAGATTTAACATCTCAATCAAAATGTGTAAACAATATTGCTATATATATACCCCTGCTAATAGTTGTAAAACTACATGTGCTTAAATGCATACAAGGGCAGTTTGCATTTGCCCTGAATGAACTGTTTTTTTTTTTTTGTTTGTTTGTTTTTTTTAACACCGGGTCAGGCTACAGCTACATCATTATTCTGGTTTAGTTTTTATAGGCTTCACTTTAGATACTTTTACTCCTGACATCCACACTACCATAATTTGATCCCTTAAAACAGGGACAACTGGAAACAATGACAGAGACACCCTTGTTACCTCCTGATTGGGTGTTACCTCCTGATTGGGTGTTACCTCCTGATTGGGTCTTATCAGCCATAACTACCAGTGGTGAAGTTTTACTGATCTCGCTCCTAGCAGCTGCAGTTTAGTTAAGTTTTGCACCTAAATGTGAAATTTCTTTGCTTTTCCCTGTATTTCCTGAAACGAAACAACTATTGAGATAGTCTCCATCCTGTTTGGATGCACATGCCCAGAATATGTGATTGGTCATGTGATATGCATTTTCAGGTGTGTTAGTGTGGAGTACAGACACAGAGATATATTTGTATTAGTGCCTAAAATGAACAAAACTCCAGCCTTCATGCAAATGAGAATTTGTGAAAGAAAGCCTAGAAAGAACAACAACAGCTCTCTTTTCAGAGCTCACCATAACCATCTTGGATGGTGCTTAGCCTGGGTATGTTTCAGTGGCGCCCATGCAAATGACTATCACAAACTTTGCACTGTTGTCAAACTGGCTAATTCCCTGCAAACAGCAAATATGTGTATCAGCTCTTGGAAACGTGTGACTGAATGATAGAAATCTTGATCAAAACCATGCCATTCTCAGTGTGTTGGTTACCAGCTTGGATTTTTAAAACAGCAACATACACTCCTGCGTTCACAGCCTTATTTACAGGACTCAGTGTATAGGTGTATGCATTGCTGTGTGACCTGCGATGGTTACAAGGCATGCTTTTTCAAAAATGTCATTTTTCCCACACTGCTTTAAGATGAAACCCGATATAAAGAGGTCGGGCATATGATTACAATCCAGCTACAAGGGGGGTGCATATTAAGCCTGTGAACCTGTAAACAGAGGCAGCCATTTTCAGGCCAACTGTGTGTATAGAGCAGCACAATCTGACAAAATCCCATCTTTACCATTAGCTCTTAAAACTCAGGGTGATGTGACAAGTGTAACCACAGCCAATGGCTATCCTCCAATCTTCTCTTTTTTTCTGACATATGGATGGATCCTTGTCTTTCAGAGCCTATTGTGTGATTGTAGGCCATCACATACTGTCAGTGCAGGCTGACGTGTTAGATACACTGAATACAGAATCGGCTTGTCTGCAATGTGCTGAGGCTGTCTTTGACAGTGTAGCACTGTCTGTGTCACACTCTAACAGACAGCCAAATAACCCCTCGGCAGTGTAAACAAAGAGAGATTACACCCTGGTGAGTGGAAGGAGTGTGCCTGTGTGCTCCCAGTGTTGAGGGGAGAAACTGATGATGGGTGGTTGCAGCAGAAAGAAAGAGACAGTGAGAGAGAGAGAGGCAGTCAGAGAGAAAGGCGGAGAGAGAGAGAGAGAGAGAGAGAGAGAGAGAGAAAGGGGAAGGGGGCACAAAAAATACTGACTGAGATGCCAAATATGGAAGATAATAGTTAAAAATGTCTACAACCACACAAACTTGAGCCTTGCTTGATTCTTTTCGCTGAACAGTGTTCAGTGGCTGCTGGTGTGAAAGTGCTTCATATCTTATTTTAAACGAAATACTGTGTACTACAAGAGATTTTATGTACAAGTGCTAGTTTTCAAGTCCCTATTAGAAAGTGATGAGACAGCTAGCCGGTTAGCATGCTAACTTTAGTCTAAAGAAGAAGTGGGACTAGAGAAATTGTTGAGGCAACTGAATGAGGGTTGATGCCGAACCAACATTTTGTTCTGGACTGGTAAATAAGCAGCTCTTATGCTAACTTTAGCTAAGTAGCAATAGCAAAACTTACAAATAGCTCATCGAACACATTCACTGTGTTTTCCATAAGATCTTGCTAGGTTTTCCTTTTACCTCCATGTTCTGTAAGCAATATCATTAACATTTTAATTGGACTTAATTTATCTGTCATTGCCTTGCTCTTCCAATAATACAAATTCACTCAGAAGCTATTTTGAGTATGAACCACAATATTAATATAGTTTATATTAGCTAGTGTGATCATGGCATATAATTATATGTACAGCAGCTTCAGGAATTAAAATGTTAATTTCCTGTGAAGAAAATGTCACAAAAAAAAACAGGAAATGTGTATGCTGATTGTAATTGCATGATCCAACTCTTGATCAAAAGTTACCATTTTCAGGTTGAGAGTTGCTAGTTGTAGGGTTGTAGTTTCCTGCGGGGCATAGAATTGGGTGTGGACGGTAGGGACACATCCATACCAATATCCAGCCACTACTGTGTAGTCCCTATTAATACAACCGCTGTCTGTAGTGTTTAGTCAAAGATTACGGCACAGAAAGGGTTAACAGTCAGTCTCTGCTAGATGTCCCGCCTCTAAATATCGCTCTCCGACCACGGACCAGTTTAATGTCAGACAATATTTTCATGGACCGGCCTTTAAGGTGTGGTGGATAAATACAACAAAATAAAATGATATGACCAACACAAAAAGTGTGGTATTTTGTAAATATAATAATAAACGTGAATCCACTTTGTACTTCTATATAACTTTATAAGCAGCGTCCTCCTGACATGCGCCAACAACATAATAAGAGTAACATCTTCTCTGCCCCCTAATGCTCTCTGGTCGCTATGGCAACACTTAAACATGCCTTCAAATTAAGATATACCACAAAACAAATATAAAGTACATGAAAAATACAACTCCCCATAACGCTAAATCAATGAGAGCCCGAGCTTCTCTCTCCAGACTGTCCACGAACCATGGTAACTGTAGAGTGAATGAAGACATGTCAATATGCAATTTTATAAGACATGAGATTATCTGTTGAGTTACTGTGCATGAATGAAGGATAATTACACATACTGTTGATGTGTTATACACTGTTATACACTGTGTTATATACTCGGGTTCTGGTTAATTGTCTTTGCAGATTCTGTTGTGAAAGCTTTCTGAAAGTTTCCAGGAGAGTTAGTATCAAAGATGCAACAGGAAGCATATTGTGAGTGGAAACCGCAGGAACAGGAAACATAAGCTATCAATAGTAAGGTCTGAGGAGAGAACAATGTCCAGGATGTATCCCATCTAGTGAGTTGGACCCCCAACTTACTGAACAATATCAAAAGATTTCACAATGTTTATAAAGTCCATAGTAAAATCACATAAAGGAATCAGAGAGGCAGCAAACATGTTGGCAACATTACATCCTACATCTGAAAGAAAAATGAAATCGCATAAATGTCTGGTTAAAACATACAATACTGAACACAAATTTTCATTCCTTGATGACCTCTACGAAAATTTGTGTCAGGTAAAGAAAGGCGCTTATTATATGAGTTGATGTAGCATTTTAACATTTCCCTCTTCTAAGAAGTGTGCAGCTGATCCCAGGAAGGTGACACTTTTCTTACAACCTTAGATGAATTTTATGCCTTGGCTGAATGTTATGAGCACCACCTACATCAGATGGCCCTCTCTGACACAATAAATGCCAGATGTCCACATATATCTGCGGGTCATTATCAGTGAGGGATCAGGGTACAACGTGATTTCTTTTGAAGATCCATGTGAATGAGAACTTGCTGAAGCCAAGGTTGACAAGCACTACCATCTCGTGTATCTATACATATTCTGTGGGAATGCGGAAAATGTGCCACTTTTACTCAGGTGATGTTTTACAAGCGCAACATACGGTTGAGTTTATGATTTTGATTCTGGCTGGGTGATTGCTGAGATAGACCTGTCCATCACGGGGTCAGAATCAGAGCGAACCTGATGGTAATGCTTAGGCTTTTGCTAGCTCTTTGTTTGTGTCTCACCATGCAGTCACATGTCATTGTGCTGCAGATGCTCTCAGTATTTTTACCTGTGTGGAAGTAGTAACGCCACCTGGAAGTTATACATTGTATTTATGTTTCAGTCCAGGATTGACATGACCACTAATGAGCTGCTGTGGCTAGAGACCCAAAGATACTGGTAAATCAAAAAATTTGAAATAGTATTAGCATATGGCTACAAACAACATATTTTATATTATGATATTATTATAGGCATATAATAGAAAATAGTGTTTCTGTTTCTGGTTTTTGTGCCACTCCCAGCCAATCCTGGTGCAGTGCAGGAGAACTTATCTAATTGGTGTCACTATGTAAATAGCAGTTTATGTTTGTCAGGCTGCTGTAGGACTCGAAGTTTTCTCCAACATTTTCAGTCCAGCACATTTTATGTCAGTTTATAAAACTTAAAAAATGGTATTTTATAAACTGTAGGCAGAAAATGATCAACAACGCAACACATTCCCACTTCCAGTGTAGACAGGAAGGTCAGAGAGAAAACAGTGAGAGTCTAAGCACACTTTTTTTCTGAAATGTATGAGCCCTGTATAGCCTCACGCTTTTAGCACTGTAGCCATAATGTTCTTGAAAGATTAAAACAGCAGTGATTTGGCATTTTCAACTAACTCATTGAGCTACCATTATCTTAATTAGTCTTCTACCTAAAGCTGATAAAATCCTCCAGTGACAGTTGCCATTTGATCCAGCAAACTCAATGGTTGCTGGCTGGAAATAAGATGGCTGCTTCTCTGTCTAGAAGGACAGGAATGACTATTTCTAAAAACTATTCAACATGCACAGTCAAGTGATGAGAATATAATGCAGTTGGACAGCTTCACATAGCAATGTTGCGATGAGCAGCAGAGATGAAGTGTGTCATTTAGCTGCTGCTCTTATTAGGTTCTGGTCGTTTTCCGTCATCACCTGCAGTGTAACGCATTCCAATGAATGAGAGGGGGGAGGGGATCGAGTGTGTGCTATAACCATTAACTCTATGCTAGTGCATATTTGTGTGTGTGTGTGTGTGTGTGTGTGTGTGTGTGTGTGTGTGTGTGTGTGTGTGTGTGTGCGACAGAGGAATAAGAGAGCAAGA
>OMNW01012719.1:1606-12586 GCA_900303245.1 Selene dorsalis | reverse complement strand
GGGGGTGGGAGACAAACAGCAACCTCTTAACTGAGAAAGCATTTATAACGACATGAGACAGGCACGTAAAATGGAAAAACTGGACTACAGCTGGGTATCGAACCTTGATGCTTTTTGAGTTCTGACTAAAATGTGTCCATAACATTGATTAACGAGATTGTTGTATAATGAAAGCTGGCACTGAGTGTCTGCTCATATTTTCAGCCTTGTTTATTCAATCAGGTATTCGCTCAACTCAATAAGATTCCTACTCATCTCAATCACGAGGCTCTGTATTTTTAACAGGCCTTCATGCCTTCATAACATGATTGACAGCTGAGAGATGTCAAAGAATGAGGGCAGAGGAGAAATGATGGAAAAACATGCTACATAGATCCCCGCCTGGACCTGAACCGCGGATGATGCAGTTCATGGTCAGTGCTTTAAACCCCTTGGCCACTGGAGCGCCTGAAACTTTGCTATTTCCATTCTTGCGAGGCTGCTAGTGTTTATACAACAGAAAACGCTCATGCATTGAGAAGTTTGGAATAAATTTGCTAAATGAAAATGGGAGGTTTGTACAGCAGGTTTATATTCATTAAGCTACGGTATAAGCACTGGCACTGCTTTCAACAAAACAGACCACCTCTAGGAGAGAGTGAAACATGCTTTTTTTCTTTTTTTTACAAGCGACTTCACACAAACAGCTTGTAGCCTTGAGTCTCTACTTTTGTATCTCATAAAAGACTGAATTAACATACACACCATCCAGATTGTCCTGGTGCTTGTAGACTAGATATTTAGTCATTAGGATTCTGTCGTTGTAAATTATAATGCTCGATTAGAACATGTGGGTTAGCGTTTCCATTTGGTAATGCCATTACTAGAGCAAAAGCTTCATTAGCATTACTGCATGTAATAACCCCAACAAGGGATTTCCTAACCCAGATTTCAACCACACCCAACCCAGGCATGTTGTCTTGGCATGCGCCCTACTGGCAGATAAACAGCACATCTGCCTGCCTGGTCTCAAAGTTGTACATATATATTGTATGAACCACTGGAGAGAAGGCGGCTTTTGTTTGTGTGTGCGTGCGTATGTGTGCGCGTGTGGGAGAGAAGCGTATAGTACAGTGCGAGTGAAAAGATTTGATTCCGTGTGTGTAGGTAGTGAAGCTCCAGATTGGCATAGAACGGCAACGCAGCAACTCTTGGTCTTCCAGCAAGTTCTGGCAAGTGTGTGCCAATCTTACCTCACACAGCAGCACGCCACAGGGGGCTGAACACTTCTACCCTGCGATCCAATTAATTTCATCGCACGCCACACATTTCAACATGCTAGGAGCGAAAGGGAGAGGAGGCTTGAAGGGGGTGGAGGTGAGCGGTGAGGCAAGTGGGAATAACTGAGAAAGAGGAAGTGGAGGGATGAGCCAGGGTTGGGGAATCTTAGAATTTCCCGTGTCTTGCATTTGAGTTTCTGCACAGGGAGAAGAAAATGCAATTACACGTGCCCTCTCAGCCTTTTCAGGCAAGTGTGGTGTGTAGATGTGAGGGGGTAGTGGTGGGGTTTGTGCCCTGTGGCGGCCAGCACTCCCATACTCTATGGTAATAGACCCTTGTTCTGCATTCTAACAGGCATTTGGTGGCACAGCTCTGAGTGGGGAGCAGCGGAGGGTGAGCACAGACCATCAGCAATGTAAGAGGGGGGGCGGGTCTGTCGCCTTGTGTCTCCGGAGATAGTAGGAATAATGAAAAACTCTGCTGGGACTTCAAAGCAAACGGCTGGTCATTTCCTGTGGTGATGGCTGATACCGGCCCACATGCTCAGGCAACAGGCACGCACACACTTAGTCACACATTCCTGCCAGGGAAAGAGCCCCGAACACCACCAATGAACACCACTTCCTTTGATGGTATAGCAGAGCCAAGAAGAAGGAGAAACATATCTTTGGACGTGGAATAGATTTGTAAAGCCTTTTGTGCGGTTGGCGGAACCATCTAAGTGCTTTAGCCTCGGCCCCGGGGTCAACACTTACGCAATGTGGGTGTAATGCCAGAAACCAGATGTTAACACTTACATTTTTACAGAGTTTCAAATTTGTAACTGGCACCAGGCCACAGAAGATCAAACACAATATCACACAGAACAAATTGTCATAGGGCAGTCAGACACGTAAACACATCCTTATTTTCCTAAGCAACAGATTTCTTTCCAGGCCGAGATATTGGCATATTATTGCAGAAACAGTACAGGTATGGTTTTAGTGACGGTTACATTTACAGCTTTTTCCTGCTGTAACTAAACGTCTTTCATGAAAAAGGTCTATTCGGTCACTTTCGGTTTGACATCTCAATTCATGTAAATGCTCAACTTTCCCATTTTCTATTTCTTTTAAAATGTGGAACATTTTTTTCCACTCAGTAGATTGAGGGGGGAAAGTGAAGAGAATCAATTGTGCTCTAACCTCTAATTATAGCTTTTTCCCTCGCTACGAAAAACATTTTCGTCAGGTATCCCTTCCTTGCTTGTGTAATCTCTTCAGTGAATCATAGTACTCTGCAGAGCCATTGTTGGTTTTGGCATAGCCAGTGCTTTTCCTCTACACTGTTCAAGTTCACAAAATATAAATAAATATAATATAAGCTTCCAACACAAGCAACCTAACTACTGTTTAGATGTTATAATACTTTGAGTTACTCACATTTTGTACCCTTAAAGCAAATAAAAATGCACTGGTATGCAAAAAAAGATTTGGAATGTTGTCTCAAAAATGCTGAGGGTGTGTGTGTGTGTTTTTCCCATCTGAGGGTCAAAACAACCTCATATGTGAAAGCAACACAATCTGACGGGTAATCTGTGTGTGTGCGTGTGTGTGGGGAAGGAGGGGGGGGGTCACTTGATATGCAAAACACAAACAAGTTTGCAGTAGCCATATCTGGCTGATCCTGTTTCTTATCATATCATCTCTTTGTGTTATGAAAGCAGGTCTGCCCCTGCAGGCTTCTATATAAATGTGAGTGCTCTCCAAGAAGCATGCTCATGTAAGTCTTTAACTCACACATAAGACTCAAACTCACAGGGAGTACGTGCTGCGAGACCGAGCGAACACGAAAACACACATCTGGTTCCATTCAGGATGCCTGGAATTCTTCGCCTGCGTGGTTCAGATTACTTCCCGAGACCCCATGCTGGCTGCGCCGTACCGCAGATAAACTACGCCGCTCAACACAATGCCTGACCTATTCAACACACAACTGGAAGGGTGTAGGTTGGCGCGGGGAAGGGGTGAAGCTGAGTTTACAGGCGAAGGTTTGCTTTCTGTAGACAATCCACAGGCAGAACGCTCCTGAGAAGCAGGGTATGCTAATTTACTGCTTCTCCGCTCTCGCAGACCTTTCCTTTCCTTACAGTGTGCCGAGCAGGAGCGGGTCCTGAGGGAAGAGCGCAGCAAAGGTTCTGCCAGAACGAGCAGCACCTTAATGTGATCCTAACCCCTCCAACAGATATCCACAGGGGAAAGCTCCGGCAGCAGAAGGTTGGCTCTGCAGAGATCCAGACCAGCGAGACAGACAGATACAAGGTCGGGAGACGAAGAGCCTTGAGAGCACTGGTTCAGGTTGAACTGCAGCATAAGCAGGCCAGGAGAGGACGGCTGGAGAGCAGGCACATTTTCGTCTGTTCACAGTTAGCAATCCAACTAAAGTAAACCATGTTTATTGTTGTTTTTGTTGTAAGAGCCCCTATGTGCAGCAGCTATAAAAAAACAACATGATTTCTATTCCAAACAGAAATGCCTATACGCTCTGGGATCTGTTTGTTCTGCACAACAATCTAACTATAATTTCTGAACGTCACCTTTCCTTTACATTTCAGAGCATCCCCCCATCTTTTTCCAATCCCCCACCCCATTCTCTTATCTCCCAGGTTTGACAGAGTGATGTCTTCAGCCAAAATCACCTCGTCTCCTCCGGTTCCCCAGGAGATGGAGTGCCAGTGATGTAGACGATTCAATCAGTGAGAAGTGAAAGAGCAGATCACAGACAATACGCCGCGGCCCCATTACCCCCAGTCCTCGGTTACCGCTTGCGATGCTTAGCTCGGGCCCCCACCTAATGGGCCATAATATCATTTTACGCCATGTTCCAGCTCTTTATACTAGCTCTAAACATAACTCTGTCGCCAAGGCACAATAAAAACAGATATATTTCTTTATTACTCCTCACGAAGCATATCACCAGATCTGAGCACCCCTACAAAGGAAACTAATATCTACAGGAACCCGCTCTTTTCCTTGGCTCATTTAGAGCAGACGCACAGTTGTTATTACATTGAGCTGCACTCTGTCGGCCTCACCTCCCCATGCCGTTCACTCAGAGTGTAATGGATGTTTTATTATAATCAAATGAATACAATATCTTCACCATAAATAGTCTACTTAAAAAGCCATTTTCTCTGCCTGGCAATACGTTTGAATGTCCATCACGCCTCGAGCAACAAGGTGCCACATGTTTAATTCAGACACAATGCAATTTGCGTGTTGTGTGCTGCTGTATCAGTGAAAACAGAAACTTGTCTTCACTTTGCTCAGCCTCACATCCCCAAGCTGCCCCTTTCCACCCACCCAATAATCACACTCCACACTATCTTGCATGAAGTCATGCGAGACACAGGGAGGTTCATTACTTTGCATGATAGCAGGAGGAGGAGATGTCACCTGGGTACTCTTTACTTTTGAGGTCTTTCGCTTTCTCCATCTCATGGGGCAAATGCTATGCTTGTAAGTCTTGAGCCAGATGAACAGACTGCGAGGATAAGTTATTATCCACAACTTGGAATCATCCCCTACACAGGCTATACGCGCCATTGTCCGCTACCCTATATATCATCGCGTCTGACCAACCCATTTACACTACGGGGATCTGACAAGAGATGAGCCAACATTCGGGCATGAACATGTGTGCTGGCGTGTTGCGTGTGTGTGTGCGTGGTAAGACTGAGCAGAAGGGGAGTTGGGGAATCCAATCTCTCACACAGAGGAGCAGAGACAGGCGGGCAGATATGCTCCAGGCCCAGAATAACCCCGGCGGTATCCATGAATGAAATGACAGGATTACAGGGGTATTAGAAAACCTGCTGAGATGGTTGATAATGCAGTTTATGGCCGGGCGACACACCGCCTGCAGGGAAAAAGTCAAACTGTTTTACTAATGAAAATTTGGACGAGCTCTTCACAGGCACCACGCAGAACATTCAAGGCCATTACTGTAAACCAGGAGGTCTTCCTCCTTTATTTACCTGAATTGGTTTTAGCTACTTGACGGAACACAAATACTTCAAGATTTACGTCTTTGGCATTACTGTAGCTGAACCTCTTAAAAGTGGGCACAGTATACATAAGCCCCACTATCCTGGTTGAGAATGGGATTATTGTTGTGTCAACAACCCCCATGGATAATAGTAATTACTGCCCTTGCAGCAGCGGCATCAGAGTGAGGCAACTTCCCTAGCTGACAGCTTGGTCCTAATTACCAAGAACCACCAATTACTGGCTCCATTTCATTATTTATATTGCTCAGCACACCCAAATAAAAGAGACTTCAGTGACTCTGAGCAGTCACATCTCTGGCAGCTGCAGAGAAGCATCCAGAGGACCTGCTGAATCATTCTCTCATGGTTTTCTTTTCAGACAACATACTAGTCAGCATCAGTGCGGGTTTCGTTTCAACTTTGGCAGGGATACATTAAGGGGGGGAGGGTTTGTGGGCATCCTCCCTCAGGGAATTTTGAGCATCAAACACTTCATTTCCTGCGTTGTTGCACCCTGAATTCTGGTGAAGGCAGCAAACTGTGTCTTTACTGCATCAGTTTACGGCGAGAATGTCTTTATTTATGTATAGAAAAACATGAAATTCAAAATATAATGGAATAGATGTTGCAGTGAGGCTCGTAAATTCAAATGTTTTACAAATAACATGCTGCTCTTGTTTTGACAGTTTCTGGACACAAGCTTATCAGCTGCTGTCTTGGCTGGCGAGCTTTTACGCAGAGGTTGAACGCCTTAGCTGGTGGCTCCTATATCTTAGATTCAAATTCAGAAGACTCAGTGGTTGTATAAGCTCATCATTTCTATTCTAACCTCACAGACATAAAAAAAACAAAAAAAAACGTGCTTATGAAAGAAGATCTGTGTCTTTATTCCATCTATGAATGCGCACGTTCCCAATATTGAGGTGGAAGTATCCGCTGCATGCCCCCCAAAATATGTGCCTGTGCTTGTCAGCATGCAAACACAATGCTGCTGGGGCAACAAAACTGACGAAAAATACAAAAATAATTCCAGTAGGGGACTGGATTCACTTCCCTTCTGCACACACAGGAAGGAATTAAGCTGTGAAGGAAGTCCATTATCATCTTCTCTTTTCCTATTTGCTCCCGCTTGTTTATCTGCCAAGGAAACTGCAGAATTAGTTCTGAAACATCAGATCTGGAGCTTTTTAACCACTTCAACATTTTGCATCTTGCATCCACATTGATATTTCATTCAGTCCGCTGTGGGCTCGGTATAACAGACTCGTCTGCTGCTGTGTAAAAGATGCCTCCAAAAAAATGAAAAACAAAGAGAGAGAGAGATAAAACACCATAAAAAAACAGTTCTTTATCTCATGTGTGTATTCAACCATGCACACACACACACTGACTTTCGCAGCTGTTTGCCATCACCTTCTGCTGCCAAGCGCTGTCCAGCGATGGCGGAGAGGGGGGAGCGGAGACTTGGGGCGGGGGCGTGAAATTCTGCTATTCCTGCTCCAGTGAATTCTGCAGAAACTTGGCAGATCATTGTGGAGATTTGTATGTCTGTGAATTTGACATGAAACTATTTGAGAGGCTCTTCTGGAATCTGTCTCTCAGTACACCTCCCCCTACAGGGGCCCTGACTGCTTATGTTCTCATAAAGGCTGACGACCACGTTTCTCTGACATCGAGGGTGCAGATAGGCGATTAACTCACTCGGCAGTTTTGTAAACCATTACAAAACTTTGTTGCTTCAAAAAAGTATGCCTCTGAGTACAGGAAAGCACATAATCCTCAAATAGTGGAACCAAACAAAAAGCATTTGCATCCTCTATACAGATTTCTGGAACTGTACACCTTGTGGATTAACAAAGGCTCTTTCTCTAATGATGATTCAGTGCAAATTCAAACAGCAACTCATCAAGCTCAGCATGCTGTAAAGCATGTAAAGCTATTACATTCCAATAAGGACAGACAGTCTCAAAACACGATTAAGTATGTACAAAAGGAATCTACAGTGGAGATTCAAAGCGCTTAGCATTTAGATGACAGTTGCGAGGGGCAGGCCTTGTTTGCAGGGGCTGGAGTGGAGCTGTATATGTGGCCCGGAGGCCGGATCTGTTCCAACTGTGCCCTGGCAAGGAAACGTTCAGCCCAGTCAGCCTCGACAGCTTGGATATTCGCAGGGGGCGATGGAAAAATGGAGGACTGCAGCACAGTGTTGGAGTTGGAGGGGCCTCGGAGGAGGTGGGAAAGGGCTGATGAGTCAGGAACAAGGTGTTTTATATTATTTTGGTACCACAAGGACATGGCATTTGCAGTGTTCGATGAGAAAACCGAACGTGGGCTACTGTTTAGGGGATCATGTTTGTGTTGCCTGCGGTGATAGTTTGTCATCTGGCAGGTATGTCTGGAGGGGGCTTGCAGCATTCTTAACCACTTTTACACATTGTTAAGGTGTTAAGATTATGCCGGCACCGAAATACCTTGCTTTGGTTATGATGCATTTTGAAAGCCGGGAATTAAATTATACATTCATCACTGCAAAGAAAACTGTCTCTGTGGCCCAGGAGAAAACGAACGAACAAACAAACAAACAAACACACACAGCAGGATTGTGCAGTTTTTTAAAGTGCATTTTTTCCCCTGTGACCTGACAAGAGCAGCGGGCTTTGGGCCTACATGACAGTGTCATTTGACAATCCATTGTGACAATTTCAGAGTTTCCATAGATCTCAGGCATTAAAGTTAGGATGATCACTTTGATTTAGTGTGACAAATGAATTATTCACTCTCATCTCTGGGGATACATAGTTAAATTCTAAAGTCATTCTGAATATCATAGAGAGGACTTTTGATGTTGGACAGCTTTCTCCTCACTTGATTAACCTGAACCAACTTCAAAAGTTCCAGTTAGGGTATCGCCATCAGCAATATTCTAAACAAACGTGGAGCCTTTTTTAAAAAACAATATTTTCCGTGAGCCTCCTCTTTGAAATATCATGTGCCAAACTTATTACTATCCATTAAATGGTCCTATTCACTTATAATTGCTATATCCTTCAAAAGGAACACTTCTACAGCGGCAGATCTCAGTATAACAATAATACTATACAGGTGACTGCATTGATTAACGTTCAAACTTATCTTAAAGTAATGCAGCAGATACAAAGGCCAGTGCCGCACAAGGAAGAAAAATATAGGCCCCATCTTCCCATCATGAAACAGGAAGATGAAAAACAAGAAAACAAGATTTTCTTTCAAACTTGTTTGCTCATGTGCGTCTTGATTCATTCATCCCAAAGTACCTCTTTGCTCCTGGGTTGTGCCAAGGCAAAGCCTCATGGGAGAAATGATTGGCACCTGTTAATCCACAAGGATACCAAAAAGCACGTCATTACCATGACATTTACACCAGCTTCTGGGATGTGAGACAAAGCGTGGGAACAACAAAGGGATAAGAGCACTGAACAAAACACCAAAAGTGTTGAATGAATTGAATTTTTAATGTGCCATGTTTTTGGGTCACAAGTGTAGCTTAAGTACTCTGGGCAATGGCATCTCTCTGCCCATGTGCTATTAATTCAGCACAAGCAGAACAACCACCTGGGGTAGCCTACATTTCAAATGAGCCATATTTTGTTTATCTTTAACACCAGCGGGCAGGCTGGCAGGCATGCAGGCCTGAAGGAAATGCAATGGAAAGTGGAGCACGAGAGTTATGACCTAAGCAAACAGCTGATTATGGAGAAGATGAGTGAGAAAAGGAGTTGTCTGTCAAACTAAGCCCTGCACAGATGGACGAGTGTAGCGCACTAAGAAACCAGCAAGTCCTGAGGCTTTGTGGCAGCTTTGGGTTTTAAAGTACACCACAGAAACAGTTAGGGAGGAAACGGTGAACAGTGGGTGATCTCACATCTCACATACAGCACATGATGTGCAACTGCATGTCAATACTCCTTACCTTTTCTTTCATTTCATCAGCTCAGTGAGTCATGGTGACTCAAGTTTCCACTCCTCAGTGAAGTATGAACAGAGGAGGATTTTACAGCTGTCTATATAAAACTATGATAACAGCATTTAATTGCTGGGGATCTTCGTTTAATGAGCATCAGAGCATATTTAATGACTTCCTTAATAAACAAGCATAGAAACTTACTGGTGTGCAAATAAAGTTCTGACAGAATATAACTTATCCCAGTTTGTAGGCTTAGTCTCGATTTATAATTGGACCATTGTTTCCTGACAAACAAATACACAGTGTTGACCATTTACTAGCCAGAAATGTTCCACTTCTATGAGCACAACAACAAAAAGTGTCTCTGTTGGTGTACTATGGCACTTGGAGGCTGAACCTTGCCAGAGCATCTCCCAGGTGAGGCAGTCAACTATCTGCTGGGTAGCACAGTTGCTCCCTCTCTCTGCTCTGCACACCCCGAGTACTCAGTCCTTTCCCTAGAGCTCACCATCACCACACTACCTCCACTCTTGTACTGACAGCCAAACAATGGGAGCCAGCACTGCCTTAACGAGTAGGAGCTGGAGGCTCGACTAATTAAAGAAACCCCAATACCCTCTGCCATTGCCTCCAACCCCTCCTGTTAAGTCAAAACAGTGCCTTACAACTTGGCCAGGGATGGGACTGCTGGACCCATCGTCAGAGAAATAGGCTGGAAGTTGTGTGTTTTTTCTCTGGCTGCTGGCCAATGGGGGACCGTGGTAATTGCCCAAATCCCACTGTGGTATGTGAAAGAGTGAGGGTGGCACAACCCAAGGAAAGTGAGAAAACGCTGGGGCCGAGTGTGGGAATGAAGGTCTAGCAGTGAAAAAAAGCCCATAGGAGCTAAGAAAAATGAGGCAGAGAAGATAAATGTTTATAGGGAGAAAAAACAGTGCGACGTGCAGGACAGGTGATTCAGATAAAAGTCTGAGCCTGCAGACTCTTTGTTGCGTGAAAATAATACAAGAAGAGAGAAATCTGGACAAAGTATTGGGAGTGCAAGTGAAAATAGAATGACCTCGGGTGCTACTCACTAGGGGGAGGCAGACAAGGGAGCAGCGAGCGTCTTGGCTGTTGGAGTGGAACAGAGCAGGGTGCAGCGGCGGCTGCACAGTGGGTCCTCACTGGACACTTCAATCACAGGCAGCCAGAGCCCCGGGCAAACTTGGCCAATTAGCCGCACACTGCTGCTGACCCCCAGCTTCATTAAGGGCCCAGGCTCTGGATAAGGGGAGAAAGGAGAGGAGAGGATTAGTGGGGGAGAGAGTAAACCATCGGCATTGGCCAGGTTTGAGAAGACACACATACGCATTTGCACGGACACACATGCTAGAGGTGACGCTGAAGGTTACAGATAAACACAATCAACTGTGAGAGCACACCACATGTGCACACGTACACACTTGACAAAGCACACTCCCACCTCCCTGTGGGCTCACACCCACAGCAAAAGGTTGTGGTGCGGAGGTTAGAGCTGTACAGGCCAGAGGGCACAGCTCCCTCCACTCTCCCACACCGCTGCACTGACAGCAACAGGTGTGGTGGCCAGCAGACATGCAATTACTAGGCTGAGAATCTGCTCTTTGTGACAGAGACAACGGCAGATCAGAGGGAAGATCAGAGCAAGAGGGGGTAGGAGAGGAGAGGAGAGGAAGGGGAGGAGAAGAGAGGAGAGGAGAGGAGAGGAGAGGAGAGATCGGAAGAGCAC
>OMNW01012717.1:15179-34702 GCA_900303245.1 Selene dorsalis | reverse complement strand
GGGACCAGATGCGGGATCCAGACAGGGACCAGAACAGGGACCGGGAACTGATATGTTCTGATGCTTCCGACGACATCTGCTGTATTTGACTTTACATGGCTTTGAACTCTGGCTAATTTCCTTTCAAAGACTTGAAAAGTGACATAAGTCAAATAGTCTAGCAACACACTAATCCAAAATGGCGCCCATGAAAAAGCCCTCACTTCACTAGTCGTGTGTTTTAATGCTGATTGTTTCACTTTGTTTCTTAAAGAATCTGAGGTGGGACATTGAATCAAAGGGTCATCTAGTGGGGAAAGTTACAAGTACTTCTCTCAAAGTGTAGCAGAAAGGGTGGTCCTCACTTCATTTGCACACTTACCTGGAGTTCACTATGATGCCCATACAGGAATGTGTGTGTGTGTGTGTGTGTGTGTATGCTTGCGCGCCCTGTTTATCTGTTTATCTCTGTGAAAACCTAAACTCCGTAAGCTGTTTTCTCTTCTTTTCCTTCCAGCTGTTTCACAGTCACAGCAAGAAGCTATGGCCCCCATACTGCTTTTATTATCTCTGTCTTCTCACTCACTTTCTTCCCTCTGTCTTCAATCCTTTCCCTTTCTTTTCTCTTCCTCTCCCCTGCTCCATGCTGTTTTGTGCTTTACTCTAATTTCCACCGACTGAAATCGGAGAGAGCAGTGGCAGATAAAACCCAAGCTTGAGAAAGCAGGGGAGAGAGGTGGGAGATGATGGAGGGATGCTGATGGAGGGTACCTTTGAGAGGGCTGGAAAGGCCAACTGATATCAGGGAGTCACACTGAGGAGAAAGATGATATGAATCCTGCTGAGCTATTTTCTCGCTGGCCTCGGCTCCTTGCTTCTTCTTGTGTTTCTCATCCTTTTTTTTTTTTTTTGCTGGAAAAGGAAAGTCAGCTTAAGTGGTGAAACACAGTGTACCTTTGATCCAGGGGATCAAGATAAAAGAAAACAAAAGTTTACATGAACAAACAAAAGTTGGAACATAAATGAAAAAAGCTTGAAAGTTTTACGTGTGATGCCTCATGCACACAAAAATACAGTTCTGAGGCTGTTCATGGCAAACAGAAAAAAGTGTTTTTTTCACCTCAAGATGGAAAAGTAAAGAAAAGAAATAAGTTATTAGATGATAACAACTACGAATTAAAGAAGGCTGAATGAAAGGAATAGCAAAAACAAAGACAAGGCGCCTCGGTTTTTGATTTTTATTTGCTTTTTATTTTATTTCATCATGACACACAAAGTGAACTGTGGAATTTTCAATGTGTCTTAAAACTACAATGCATCCCATACACATTCATAGTGCATCAACATGGACATTTCACACTTCACAGTGCCTTTATAAAGCACAACGAGATCTTCTACAAGTAGTGGAGCACAGTATGACTGAAATTATTCATAAGGAATCACAAGGAACCGTTTACATGCCATTTCATGTTCTGACAAACCTTCACTGTGCAGGTGTAATTAGTAATGTTATCCATGGCTCTGTTTTGTTTCCCTTCTCAGTGTATTCTTCCATGCTAGGAGGGATCAATGAGACAACTGGTGAACATTAATGTTATTTGTTCCACCTCTGCTCTCCCTGCTATGCCAACGACGTTTGGCTTGTAAGTTTTGCAAACGAACAAGGCGCCGAGTTGCTGCCTTGAGTCCAGTCTTATTAAACGAGCCTCCCAAATGTCAAGAAGCGCTGATTGTTTATGCCGTTGCTGCAGAGGAGGAGGGACGTAGCTTGTTCCCTACACTGAGTGCAAGGACATTAATAGACAGTAATGACAATGAAGTGATAAAACTCTCCTGCAGTGCATGAGCCAACACCGCTCTATGGAGCCCAAGGCATGGTCTACTGTTTTCTGCTGTACTATGAGAATTTGAATTCAAAGACACGACTGTAGATCAAATTTATTTCTTTTTTTTTTGCATAATGAGTCACACCTCCAAGAAGTGTTATGAACATCTTGTTTTCAGTGAAATGATTTGGAAGTGTAGCTGAATGTGGTCTCCGTGACACCTCAATAAATTACTTTACGCAAGTGGAGCCTCATCTGGAGACGGGGGAAAGCCAGATGAAGGTCACAGGCAAAGATCGGGGGAGCAGCAGTGGCGAGGGGTCAGTGTGGTGGCCTAGGGGTCACTCAGGTCAGCTTCCAACTGGAGGGAACAGCCTTGATTGCCTAAGTAGCTCCAGTGTTTGTCACAGTATCCTCGACAAAGATAGCTAACTCGACTCTGCCGCTGCTGGTTTCCACTGCAGCCACCCTCTGACTACACCGCAGTCAAAGCAGGAAAGGCTTGCTTTGTGTTTTTCAAACCAAAGAAACACACTTTTTTTTTTCTTCCGTACCTCCGGACGGACACCACAGCAGCATTATTAGCAGCGACATTTGCTAAAGCATGCTTTGCCATTCTCTCCATCTGAATTAATGTGATTTAAGGTGAGCACCAGCATAATTTGTCTGGATTGCATATCTTATTGTGAAGGGCATTTCCAGTGTTTGCTTAAGCAATGTGTGTCTCACCACAATATATCTCCATAAGCCTTGAAGTGTGTAAATGACACGTTGTGAACTAGGTTACTTACTTTGTCTCCATTACCCAAAGTGTGAGTGCTTATTAGTCTGCTAGCACTGACCTGTGACTCCACATCTACACGTGCACGTACACACATGCATTATTGGCACACCCAGTATTGGCTTGCGTGATTTGTGACCTCTTTCCCTCCTTTGCTGCCATCTCACTTGTATTGATTTCTTCTCGTCTTTTCCTACATCTCTCCCTTTTTCTCCTCCTCCTAATGTTTCTCTTCTCCTCGCTTCTCCTCTCCCCTGACACTGGCTTCTCTCCCATTCTCATCTACATCCTCTTCTTTAGTTCTCCCACCTTTTTTTCATCCTCACGTCCCATCCCTTTTGCTCTTTGTCTCTTTCTGTCTCTAGCGCTCCCTCTCTTACACTGAGATTTCAATTATTAACAACCATCAATATTTATAAAAGAGGTCAATTAGCTTCTGTGTCAGTGGCTCCTGATATGCAAGACAGCTTTGTATTTATATCAGGTTGTATATTCAGCTGTTTATTGTGCATTTTCTGGATGTGAGAAAACGTTAATTGTCAGTAGAATTGCCCGTGTGTGTAAGTCGCAGCGCTGTTTATTTCAATGTGTGTCTGGCACGTCCGTGTCTGTGTTTGTTCGAAGTGATTTGTTAGTTAGGTTGCGTCTCTTGTGTCCTGGAATTCCCTGGTTCACTGCCTCTTTCGGAGGACACAAATGTGCATGCTCAATGACATTCACCTATATACATGCACGCAAAAAGACACACACACACACACACACGTGCGGAGGGAATTCAAACATGAACCAGGAGGGACTGTGATGATCAATCAATGTCAGAGTGGAAACCATTAAGAGAATGTACGCTCATAAACACATGCATGTGTATACACACGGTCCACCGTATGCGTTGTGAGTGTTCAATTGGTCACAGGCCGGTGACTTTGCACTGTCGATGTCCTGGATGATTTCCCTCTGCAGTCGAAGAACTCAGTCAACCCTTGCTCTCTCCCTTTCTCTCCATGCCTCTCATGCTGTTGTCATTTTACTTTTTCAATTTTATTTTCCATCACCTGTCTCCACCTTTTACTCTCTATTCTTCTGATATTAATGTATTCATTTACAGAGGGCTTTTGGGTAATGTAACATGCCATGTTCTCTGATCTTGAGCACTGGCTGTGAAATGCGTTTCTAAGAGCATGTCTCACCTGAGTCTGCCATTGAATTGTTTGATATTACTTTCACATACCTATGACAGTTGTTTCATTTGTATTGTGTTTAAACACTGCAAATACTTTGTTACTAACTTATACTTACATACTATACCATATATAGCAGCTCCTTACTTACATAACAGTTTATAGACAATCTCATTTGCACAGTAGGTAATAGAGACAGACATTTCCTCATTTAGTGTTTTGACAATGAGGCTGACAGTGATATCTTAAAACTTCAGAACTGAATCTCTCATTGGTTTTCAACCAGGATTAAGTCAGAGGCTGCTTTTACAAAGATTGGTATTGAATATAGCTTATATTTATTCCAGACAGATGTCCACATTCATTACACAAAGCTGTCTAGTTATTGACAATCTAAAGTAGTGGTAATTTCCCATCAGATCTGGCTGAATTAAGATGTTTTGCAAGCTAAAAATAACATGCTTTCCAACTGATACAACAGCGCTATGGTTTCAACTCGTTTAAGAGAGTAGAAATTTTAAAATGAATAGATAAGTAACTTGTCAATCTCATTTACAAACCTTAAGTTAAGGTGGTCATGTTAAGTCAATGCTGTGGCTCTGAAGCAGTTTAACTAAAAATGAACACCATGCTCTTCCCCAAATCATGTTCATTTCAGGGCTGTTTGTGATGTTTCCAACCCCTGGATGTATTTATTCTGACCTCATGCTTTTGTCTTATGTCAGACTCTCTCCCTCTATGGCACTGATGAAATAATATTACCCAGACTTTTTCTGTCATCTCTGTGTCTTTTCCCTAAAGGCCTGTCTGTTTGACCTGTCACTGATCACATTTAAACACCACAAAGCTTCTGAGTGCCTTTTCCCTAGCTCCTTTATCTCTTTTGTTTTCTAAACCATTTAGCCTGAAAACTGCCAGTTTTTGTTTTCATGTCTGTCCCTGACTCGCTGGCATTTTTTCTGAATGTAAATTCTCATAAGCTTGTTTCTATCCATTTCTTTTCTTTCTTTTTTTGACACTTTTGCCTTTGCCATTACTGTTTTTGTCTTATTTTCTCCATCTGTGTCTGTACAGTGTGGGATAGGGATAGGAGGGAAAGGGAAAGAATAAAGTGGGGTCAGACTTTTGGACTCAGACTCTTAATGCACGTAGTATTTTAATACTGTATGAACTACTGAACTACCAGAGGGCACACTATGTTGGCCCTGAATCTTAAGAAAAGACTTGCAAATGTGCTGGAAAATCTGAAAACCTCCTCGTCAATTTGACAACACATGCGCTGCAAATTCACATAACATAGCACAACACTAAAAAGTGATGACCTTGGCTGGGACCTGTTGTCCAATGCCCAGTAGTGACTTTTGAAGTTAATAGCACAGAATAACAAGTGCATCCCAGCCAGGTCCATCATGTTTTTGACAGGAGAGGATGATAAAGGAAAAGAGGAAAAAGTGCCAGGGGTTGGACTTGATCACGAGCTGCTGCGGATGGGATTGCACCTTTCATTGTACTGTCTGCCAGGTGACACCCACTGCCATCAGTCAGTCAACGCTGATAGCCCCCACTGTTGCAGTCCAGCCAAAAACAGGAAAAATGGAAGTAAGGAAACACATTTTTTTGGCCACCAGAGTATCCTGTAGTTCCCACAGCAGATTCTGAGTCTGTTTGTTATAGTTAAACAGTCCCATTTAGAGCACATCTACATTTTTTAAATCCTCAAATCATAAAAACTTTGAATTAAAAGGTTGTGATTAAATTTTATTGCCTGTACACAAAGATATGGTATGTAAATGTTTCTAAATGTTTCTAATTAATAACAAATCCACTTAATCATACCAAACCCATTAATTATGTTGACACTGAGTAGATTAAGTAGTTGACTCAGCATTTGTCTGCCTTTTGTTACACTCATGTAAATCCATTTTTTAAAAACATGGGTTTGCTGCTCTCTCGATCGCTTCTGTGAAGAAGCTGCTTATCATCCTCTGCCTCTCCTCCAACATTCCTTCAGATTTGAAACGTGAAAAGCTCCTGACTTCAAGCCTTTGATGACACATCACTTTAAACTGAGCTCTGACAAATACAGTCATGGACTTTGTAAACAAGATTGTCCAAACTTGCTTACAATGTATTTAAAGCAAAGATTCAACCTTTCCTTTTATAAACTGGGTCCAATTTGTGCACTATAGACCATCAGTCTTTACTCGCTATGATAGTTTGTAGAGAGGATGCGGAAACTTTGCTGGTAGGCAAAGAACATGATGTGTCACATGAAGTTACATGAAACCTGTCTTTTGTTGATATATTGTGGATCGGTCTATTTTCTGCTTTACATTTGCTACCAAAAAGAGACACACGAATAGTCTAGATTCATCACATGAAGAGACACAGTATCAGTGGGCATAAGTATACAACAAAAAACATACAGACATAAAAATCTGCCCTTCTACAGTCCACCCTCATTAGTATTTTTTTTTCCATGTTTACTTCCAGCATTTTGTCAAACAGTCCAGACAAGGCAAACTGCATTCACCCACATTTACTTCCCAGCTGACTAGTAAACTTTGTTGTGAGAGCTGACACTCTGTGAATAAAAGAAATATCTGAGGCTTTTGCACCGTTTTGTGATTGATAGAAATGTTTGCGACAGTATCCACTTGTCTTGATACTTCTGTTTTTCATCCACTTCTTTCCCCTCACCTCCCCGAGCTGACAGTGCTGTTTTTGTCGATGTGAAGTATTGTCAAGCTATAAGAGACCTAAATTCCATGCTTGTTTCCCCATACCAGAGTGACGTGAATGCTCTGAGCACTGTAAACAAAATAAGACACCATAGTAAGCCTTGTGTAATTCAGTAACATTTGCTATGTGTGCTTTGCATAAGCAAACAATGGAGACAGGCAGGGTTTAACAGGTTTCAGCAGCACAACTCCATATCCAGTGACATCTGTCTTTTATTTTCTTTATGTCTAGTTCCACCTTTTTTGTCTGACATGCTTTCTGTGTTGATACTGAAAGAAACCAAGGAAAAGTGTTTTTTTGTGCAGGATGTGTACATTTGTGATGTGTTGCAGTCAAAACTTTTGTATTCCTGTTTCGCTGTTATGAGTTTTCACAGGTACTTTTAGGCTCCAGCTGTCACACAGATAAACAGCAGGATGACACATTATATCTAAATCTGTGACAACTCTGTAAGCTTCAAATTACAGTTGTTTTCTTTTAACCACAGTGAAAGGCATGAAAGGCTACTGAGGCAGATGGGTTTACCTTGGATCTCTATAGCTTCTAACATTTCATCTGTTATTTCACACTAAAATGTCACTGGTGTTGTGCATTTGTTGTGGTTTCGTCAGACCACTCTCACTCATCATTATCAATGTTTTTGATAATATTGTGGAATTAATGTTATTATTAGTAGTAGGAGTAGTAGCTGTAGTGGTAGTATTATTATTAATTTTATTTCAGTTCCCTCTTTAGTTAGCTATCACCAATAGGAGTAATGTTCAGTTGCTCTTGCAGTGATCCTTTCCCTCCCTGTAGAGATTCAAATTATTGATAGCTCTTGATCATTTGAAAACTCCTCTCTTTATCTTTTTATTCTGACCTTTTGTCCAAACTGAGCAGGTAGTCTGGCATTGGTGCATCTTTTTAAGCTTCAGCCTCACTGAACATTTCATCATTACAACCATTGATTTTACCTGCTGAGAAATCCCCTCAGCTCCACAGTGCTCTTTGTTTTCCCCCTTATCTGTCTGTTTCCTCAAAGCTGTGCATGTTATTCTGGTATTGGAATTGGTCTGTTGCAGTCCTCCAGGTTCCTCTTTAAAGTGCAACATTTTACTGGCCTCATTCACCTTGACAAAAAGTCAGTCACCAAACAGTTTGAAAGCAGCTAAATGCATTTATGGCCACTCATGTATGGGGAACGAATTGTAAATCTCATTACCTGCTTGATGAGCCTAGACGAGCCAGTTCACAATAAATTGGATAAATGAAACTACTCTGGAAATCAGAAAAATCGGTGTTGGTGGTTTTTGGAACCACTTCTAAATAAGGCGGATAACTTTAAATAATTCCATGTGCATTGATGAGATGCAAACCTTTACATAACGTAGACTATATATATATATGTATCAGGATGTGCTACGTAAGTGCAACTATAAAACATAACATTACCCAGTTCTCTACCTGGAGGAAGGAAACCTTTTATGCTTTGCATTTCAGCAGCATTTTTTCAGTCAGAACACCTGAGGTGCAGCCGCCATCCCACATGCTACAGTCTTATTTTCTAAGCAAAAAATATATATCACAGATGTACAGTATACATCTGTACTTCAGCTTATTCCCTAGAATGAGCTGCAATGAGCTGCGCCTTTTTTCTGCAGGACGGAGTAGTTACGACAGCGTGAAGTGCAAATTGATTCTACACTTTCCACAAATTCTTCTGTGCTGCATGTCTCTGTGGATGTAGCTATTGGTTACAACTTGAGCTGCTCCACTTATTTAACAATACAATACTGTTAATAGTTTTGATCTCTGGATTAATAAGCCATGTAGGCAATGATGCAAAGGCTTTAAATGTGCATATGTTTTCCATCCATTTCTTTTGTTCCCTAGCTCTTACTTTGTCCTCAAATCCCTCGGTCCCGTTGGTGTACCATCCCATATGCTTTCTTTGCATTTGTTTGAGTCCATTTGCCATAACCAGCTGTCTGCCTCATTTGAACTTCTCACTTTAATTGCCTCACTTTCCTCATTACTTCGGCAGTTGCATGCTCACTGGTCTCCACCTCCTGCCTATCCCTTTCTCCCTTTTTGTCATCACACTGTGTTCTTTGTGGTCTTCGTTCATGCAACTGCCTGCCTACTAGTTGTCTCAGCTTTATTCCCGGGTTGCTTGCTGGTTATAATTGCCTCTTTAGCTATACCATTTTCTTAGCCCTCATCTCTCCTGCTCTTTCTCTTGCTCTTTCGTTTAAGCCGTGTAACTATAACAATCTCCCTTGTTTGCTGGTTTGCTTTGGCACTAGTTTTCACACTAGTTTTTCTAACCGTCTTTGCTCTTTGTCCTCAAAGCTTTCTCCCACTCACTGGCAATTATCCCTTGTTGTGCCAGCAATACCTTCCACAGGCTTTTTACTCTCCACCTTACTTTCCACTTTGCCCCCTGTGCCCTAGTGCTGTTTGAATTGCCATATCATCTAAGTTCTCGTTTAACTTTCCATCTATTCCATTGTAATGTCCCGTCTTATAAATCTTTTTTTTTTTACTCAGAAGCCATTTCTCTCCATCTCATAGCTCTGGCTTCTACAAAGCTTTTGTTGCCTTTCTGACTCTTTGCCCTCATGGGTTTCTGGGTTTCTATTTAATTCTCTTGCCAGCCATTAATGGCCTTTAGTCCATCACAATCCTGCTCACTGAATTCCACTTTTTGCTTTCCCATCTGTCCCCTTGGCCTCTATGCTGGCTTGCTTACTATAACTGTCTCTCAATTTCTTTAGTGGCAAGAACTTACTGAGAGTCTTCTTAAGTAATAGGCTCAAGTCAGATTTGTGGAGCCCCATAGAGAATGTTTCTTGGGTCTTTGTAACGCTGCTGAACCTGAAATAAACTGCCAAGATCTTTTCTCATAGCATTTTGCCTGTCTACTCCCCACTCCCCACTACTTTTACCTAAAACCCATTTTTATATCCTTTTCTTTCTCTTTCCCGTTTCAGATTTTATTGCCCTCACCCACTCTTATTCTGCCAGCCTCTCCTTTCCTCCTTCTGTGCCTCTGTCGTGTTGCTCTTCATTACCTCTACAAGTCTGCCGTCTCTCTCATTTCTCTCTCCTCTTTCTTCCTTGTCTGAGAGCTTAAACTTCTTTTTTTGTTCATCAGCCCCTATTTTCCTCCTCCTTCTACTTCATTTTCATCATTATTCATTCCTTGTGTGAAGCAATTCCACAATATTCTCAATGTATTTTCTTTCCCTCGTGTGTGTTCTACTTGTCTCTCTCATATGTTGTCCATATTTTAATCCGAAGTTTATCCCTTGCTTCTCATTTCCTATTTTCCTCTGCAGTCCTCCCCTATCTGTGCTGCCTTGCAGACCTATCGGTAGGGTGCAGCTATTTAAACCTCACACTTATTCTTCACATGGAGCTGCCTTCAAAACACCAGAGAAAAGAGGGAATTGAGGAGCAGAGGGAGATAAGCCAGAGAAATGCAAAGGAACAGTCTCACAAAGTTTACATTAAATCCGGTGTGAATCTACTCAGTAAAGTGACCTGCGTTTGTAAACAGCAGTAGATATTGTATGATTATCCCCTGCCCCTATTTACTTGCAAAAACATCTACTGTGCACCACTTTGACTGTTGCTTTTTAAGCTAACATAAAAGCAATATCACAAGAGCAGTGGCTTAAATAGAGTTTTGCTTTTACTCCGTTGGTGGCTCACTAAAAAACTGGAGGTTGTGAGTCACATATCATTTGCAAGAGCTTTTATTTACTTTTTTGGTTTGAATTTAAATCTGATATAAGCTGATATTTTCAATGATGCAACAATGCTCTTCCTTTCTTCTACAGGTCTGGTGGTGAGAGAAGCCAGTATAGAAATAACACAACAGCAAGTGGAGGAGTTCTTTGGTCTTGAAGATTACTGGTGTCAGTGTGTGGCCTGGAGCTCTGCTGGAACCACCAAAAGTCGCAAGGCATATGTCCGCATGGCATGTGAGTACACAAAGTTCACGCAAGGTCTTTTCACATGAGTGCATATGCTGTCTAAAAAAGTATGGGTGATTGGTGGGTGGGTGACATTTGCATGTGAGGACAGGCAACATCATAAATAAACACAAACTTAGTCTTTTTTGTTTCCCAAGTGAAAGACACGCACAGAGAGACTCTGCTGGCTCCAGTCTTATGAAAGGAGTCTTGTGTGAAAGACAGCCGACTTTAGAGGATGGGGAAGGCTGACAGAGGAAGATTATGAAGAGCTTATAGAAAGCATGGAGAGTGTGTGAATTATTAAAGCGCTCAATCACATAAGAGCATGACAGGCATGTGTATGTATAGTACATGTACATATTTACTCAACTCAACATACACTTTATTGATCACTCTACATGCTGACATAGTACATTACCATCAAGAGTCAATATCAACTTATTAGTCAAAAGTGGCTTTTGAAAAAATAACAAACTTACAAATACACAGAATATGATATGTATTGCACATCTGATGCATTTTTGCTCCTTTTTTAGTACTTTAAAAGGATAGTTCAACATTTTGGCAAATTCACCTATTGCCATAATCCCGATAGTCATAGAAGTAGGTTCATTACCTTTAATTATCGATGCATGTTGTTTTCAGATCCGCTGGTCAGAGTCGCGAGCTGCCGTACAGGTCCCCTGTCCCTCATCAAACTCATTAAATACACAATCCAACAACTCCAAAACGCTCTCGTGGACAAAATTTGACCTGCACATTTACCACGCTATGAAATAATCATGTATAGTTATGTAGTATTACAACACATGAACCCACAGCTGTAGGAAATAGTTGTTTTGTAAAATCAATAACTTGTTATGGACTAATGAAAAATATATATGAATGAGTGACAATGAGGTGATACAGTTCCCCATGAACATCTTGTGAGTATGTGGGCAACTTGTGCAAAACTGACAGCTAGGCTTCATGCAATGAAAATGATGGATTGCAGCTTTTGTCTATTTGCCTTATGTTTGATGTTCACATTAGTGTATATGGTTTTACTAGAAAAATTCACAAAGAGAAAAGACTTGCAGGAAAAAAACTTTGTTTTTCACTGAATGATAGATTGCAACACACTTTCCTAAGCAGAAACCTTAAGTAGCTCTATAACTTAAGTCTGCCATCAGTAGCTTCCTGTTATGGTCTGGTGAAGAATTTAATAAGACAACTGGGAGTCTGACTATAAGGTCACCAAAGAGAACACAGGCCAGCCTAAACCAAAGTTGACTCAGTGTCACTCTAGCAGTGATCACATGGGGAAGTCATTTCAGGATAGTTAGACTCCAGCAACTGTCCAGGAGGAAGAAATAGGTTGGGGATCCTGTGGTGAATGACGTCCACTTGACAGCTCTGCAGTGCTATGCAAAGGTGGTTGAGATGTTTGATAGAAATCACCTAAAACGCCTTACTTGTTATCTCAGCCTCAAAAAACTAAATTGATTGTTCCTTCAAAGCTCCTTTCACTGACTTGAGAACTGGACCTACTACCGTAGCTTCATAAGTGTCAGCGCTCTGGTCAGTTCAGCCCTATAAGACAACTGGGACTTGTCCAAGTGCTCAGGTTATTGAAGGATTGAGTAAAAAAGAAATACCAATAACAAACCTGACCCCACCTCTGCTGTTTACCTGGCTTACGCTGACCATGTGGCTCTGCTTAAGTGAATTCTTAAAAGGACAACTGGGGCCTTTCATAGAGTCCATTCAGCAGACGCACACAACAAACTGCACACATCCTCTCATGTAGCACTTTAGCAGACAATATCAGCCTAACAGACACGCAACCTGTTTTCCCTGGTTGATCTTATTGGCGCTGCAGAAGAAAATCCATTATGTTGACCCTTGTTTTTCCACTTCAAGTTATTTTATTTGGCTGTAAATGTGTCTCACATTTTCTTGTTTGCAGGACTTGGCTGCCCAGTTTATTTATTTACACATTGACTTACAGACATGCATTTATTTATTTAATTTAGCATAGTAGATCACAAATTGAACCTGTACCTGATCATATACAATAGAGCATTTGTAGTGAAACAGCTATCTGAAGCTTGTGAAATACGAAATCCAGTGTATAGTCACAGTATAGTGTGGCAGTACCGCAAAAACAGTTAATTTGCCTTGTGAGCTTTAAATTTGAGACAAACAAATTGAGTTTTAAACAAAGTATTGCTTTGCTATTTGAGGATGCTTCTCTGTCTGTCATGAGAGACTGACTTAGTCAGACATATCCCTCTAAGCTAGGCTAATAACATTCACAAATGGAATGGGCTGTCCTTGGGGTGCAATGAATGCTGGGTAATGTGCTGTTTTTGGCTAACATTCTGGTCTGATACATGCTGAGAGACAGACGCAGGCAAGTGCACATATATACAGGCTTCTGAGACTCTCAGTACAATCATGCAAACAGAGCACTAAAGGCCATACTGTTCAGTGACGTACCTTTTCAACATGGTGCATGACTACAGCAAGATGGTATGTCTGAGTGAATGCGTGTGTGTGTGTGAGAGAGGAAGGCAATGTGTGTGTCTGCATCAGTCACTGACTTTAAAGTGTCCCCGCCACCTTTAGTATCATGTGATACCAGCTTTTAGCACGAGATGCCACATGAGTCACAGTGACTTTACTGCACCTCACTTTACACCTTGTACAAACTTCCTGTTTCGTCTACTTTTTCTTCCACCTCTGCTGTGCTTCTTTGCCTCAGTTTAAGTCATCAGAATATAATTTACAATGTAAACTGCTAATGCACCACAGATCCTCTACCTGTGATCCCACTGCTCATAATAACTTGGTGAAATTACCTCATATCACACGAGGCTAAAATAACTCGATGTCTGCTCTGATTTTCATATTTTGGACTGTCTAAGGGCTGCCCATTGTTATATAATCAATACAATTATAAATCTACACTGTATTAAAAAAACAAAAACCAGTGTCTTCCCTGTATCAAAGGCAAACCAGCATGCTACCTATCTTTTCCCCTTTTTTCATGTGTTTCACATTCGCAACATATAGTATTTCACACACGTAAGACCTCTCCTGGAGGTTAGGCAGAAGGATGGTGATGGAGAATACCTTTAAGAGGGCATGATGGGCAAATAGATATCAGGCAGGAGGAAAGATGATATAAATCCAGCCCCTCTTTTACTCTACTCTCCTTCTCTTCAGTTCTTTCTCAGTTTTTCTTTTTTTCCCATGTCTATTTTCTCTCTGACTTTGTCTGTCCCTCTGTCCTTCACATTCTCTGTCTCTGTTATAACAGTGATTTTTCCCTTAACTAGATCTGATTACACTCAGCCTCCTCTTGCGATAACCTTTTACTTCAAATCGACCCAACCTCCTGACCTACCCTGCTTTCGGCTCCTATTTGGATCTACTGTTGTGATTAAAATGCTTCCTGGCAGCTAGAGCTTGCTGAGCAAAGTGTCTTTTCTACAGCACCATGCAGTAGCAATTCAGCATTTCTCTCTCACATATCCATCTCCTCTTCCCACTCATTTTCTTATTTCCCTCCCATTATATCCCCCTCCTCTAGTTGTTCTCTCAGTTTTCTCACCATGCTTATTGTTTCTTTGTCATTCAGGCTCTTTTCTTTTTTTTATGCCTGTGTCTTTCTCATTGTCTGGCTTCTTCGGGCTGTTTTAATAACTGTGGAATTAACACTTCAAGGCAGTAAGTAAATACGCAGTTTGTAGCTGGATAATGGCAATCAGTGTTGTGGTTGTAAAAGTGTCAAACACACAGTCAGAGATATTAAATCTCAGAGTCATTTGTTGGTCTTTTGCGGCAAGGCACTTTAGGTGAGTTATGGGTGGTTCAGGCAGCTTAATTCAAGTTTATAAAGCAGGTGTGACAAACACAGACACACATTCACACACTCAGTAATGCACAGCATTGCAGGCACGTACACTGGAGTAAGCGAAACACAGACACGTACGTACACACAAATGTGCATGCAGTGTCAGTCATGCTCTTTGGCCCTGTAGCTATCAGGTCAAGTCTTTCTCCTTCAGCGGATTAGCAATATGTCAAGGTCACACACACACACATACACACGCACACACGCACACACATACACACATACACACACACATAAACACCCAGACACAGACAAATTTCAGATGATGGCAATTTGTTCTGCCACCTTCCACTGAGACATGTGTGTGCATAGCAATCAGGAGTCCAGACACACTGGGACGCAGGAGGCCCTGCAGCTACTTGTGTCAACTGGAAAATGTCTGTTACTAAAATTCAAACTGTTTTGTTTATGATGCAAATGTCTCAGTTGCATGCATTTAGGTTTTCCTTCAATCATGGCTGAATTACACCAAGGAAAACACGGCTCAACAGTGATTTCTTGTGTAAGATTTTAAGCATTTTAAGCAAAACCAGAACTCTTCCATACTCATTAAGGCTTAAATCTGCACATAGCTTATAACATTAGACCCAGTCATTTGTAACCCAGCAACTGGAAAAAACTGCAATTGGTTAGCCAGCCTCCCTGGAATGACACTTACACAGCAGCTCATAAACCAAATTGCTGCAACCACCACAATTCAAATGACATTTGACCTTTTTTGGCATGAAATGGCATACAGGAGCAGTTTTGTTATGCAAATCAGTGTAGATATGAACCAAAAATACTGTGCTGTTTATCCATCTACACTCACCCTGACACTGAGTGGAAAACCCTCAGTGCTTTTTTCTTGGGATGACATCATCAACAGTCTTGGTTTCTGGCTTTTAGAGAGACGTCACAGTGGCCACAAACACTGAATAAACATTTTTATAGTGAGAACCCAGAGTGTGTGTGTGTGTTAATGTGTGTGTGTATGTGGTTATAATGTCTCACCATTGCTTCGAGCCACTGAGCATTTTCCCAGATGTCAAAGGCTGCTGTAGTGTACTCTTAGGTGTTAAAGTGGCAAGCCACAGTGTTGAGTTTAGTGAGACAGTCCTGAAGTCACTTTCTAGTGTGAGTGAATTTGCATATACACATGCATATCAAGCCATATAGTTTTTTTTAGTTTTTGTATTGTTCATGTCATTATCTGTGTTTTCTTTGGAGAGAAAAGAATTATTCTTGGTGCAGCTGATGCATGCTCGTAAGACCACATGCCATGAATGAGTCAAAGGTCAGTAAAATTGAGCTGTTAAACAATAGCTGTAATATTTTATACAGTGATAAATACTACATCAGGTCTGAGATATTTGGGGAAATAAAAATGGAAGGTGTAAATATCTTAATAGGTTAAATACAATATATTCTTTTGGTCTGTGAGAGGTCTGTGAGATTACTTCTGTTGTCATTTGGTGCTATATAAATAAGAACTGAGTAATGTGGTGTTTGTTTTCACAGAAAGTTACATACAACTCATACATTTCTCTTCATGCTAGACCCAAATTTCTGATTTATGTTCAAGATGATTCATTGACCAGCATGAAAAGTGAATGGTAATTCAGTTTTTTTTGTGTGTGTGTTGTAAACAGGCACTTGTGCCATTTTCCATCCTTAATGAGTCCCTTGACAAACTATGATCCAAAGAAAGTGTTGTGCTTGAGAATGCCAAACCTGTGTCAGTGAATTGAGTTGTTTACTTGACTGCGGATGGAAAGACCTCATCTGATGTCTGGAGCTGATCACAGGTTGTGAAGTGCTGAAATGACAGGGTGGAGAGTTTGGTGAAAGAACTCGTCTGAGTGGGGAGAGACTCCCCAAAGTCACTTAGAGAAAATGACTCCCTCTGTAACTACACTGAAAATGACAGTGACGCATGAGGTCACAGTTCTTTCATTTTTGATATTTTTACATTTTATTGGCATTTTGAAACAGACCATACTAACATTAAAGTCTCTTTAGGACATGTGCCAGTGTTCAATGTTCAAAATGTTATTTAAAGTTTGGCAAATTCACACTCTGGAAAGTCTTTCTTATCAAGAAACATACGCAGAATAGTTTCACTTCATTATTATAACACACTTGAATGATAGAGGGAAACTGCTTCTTTGTTTACAGCATTTATCATTTAATATAAATTTGTTTTAATTACAAACCTATTTACATCTTGTATATTAAATAATATCGTAGCCTCTTGTTTGCCTTATCACTTACATCATTTGGTTTGTTTTCTAAGCCAGAGTTCTGATTGTTTCCATTGCATATCACCATGGAGGAGACTGAATGTCCAAATTATCCTCTGAGACTAGAGCAGGGTATACTCCCTGCTATTTTCCTTCCCAAGCATCTCACCTTGCCCTTTATTGCTTGAACAACTCTACCAGGGGAAACTGTTATGATTTGGCACGGATAGCAGGCAGGCAGATACACCCATTTTGGATAATTGCTCTGAAATGTGCTTATGTAGAGGTGCCTGAGGCAACAAACTCACCACAAACATAACACAACAGTTTTAGCTTAACAGTGGCAGAAGTTTTAGACGGGGGAGGAAGGAGAGAGAGAGAGACACAGAAGGATGGAGACGGTGAGGCAGGGAGAATGAGAAGTGTTTATGCAAGAAGAGGTCATGAATAGATGCATTCAATGCTTTACTGTGTATACAGTATAAGGGAGTTCACGCTGAAGAACTCTTTACAAGGTTGCCCTCTGTACTTTTCAACCCTGTTGTAATTCTAAAAAGTTGTTTTGTGAATTTATCTAAGCTTTTGTTAGATTTATGAAGCTGTATAGTGTTATCTGCAGCATGGGAGTGAAGTGGGGTCAGTGAATTGATATGACACAGCTGTCCCTCCTCTCCTGTGCACATATTTCCCCTGGGCACATATTTGCACACATGCACGGAAAACACACACCTTCCATTGAGGTGAATTCATGGTCCCCTGGTGTTGTGAATGCAACGTCACAATCCCTCTTTTTCTCTGCAGCATGCACACATTGTCAAACTCTTGTCTAACGCCCTTGCTACCAAACTAGTGAAATTTTGTCTGCTAGAGCCCTCCAGCTTACTGTGTGTGTGTGTGTGTATGTGTCTGTTGTCTGCTCATCCCCCGAGCAGTTTGCTTTAATCTCCTTTAATTTCATTCTCAATCTTTATGGAAATCAACTCTCACAGCCAACTCCTCATTTCACTATCTCCCTCACTAATTAAGACCAGGAAATTGTTCCTGGAATTGGCTGGCATGAGAAAACTGTGTCTCATCCCTCAATCACTTCCTCATTCTCCCCCCTTTGCATCTGTAGTTGTTGTTTTGCACATTTGTGGTTACGTGATTGTGCGTGTCTGTTTCTCCATCCCCTTGTGAGTATCTCAGCCTTTGTGTTGTGGTGTTGTGTCTCTGTGTATGTATGTTGTGCCTGCTTGTTTGTCTCCATCTCCTGAGTGCATTTTCCTCACTGTGACAGTATCACTCTGTCTCTATCATTCTCTCTTTGTCTCTATGTATCTGCCCGTGTACGTGTGTCTTTGTGCGTTGTGTGGGTAGCCATGTGGTGGATTTAGGGCTAAAGCTTTGGGTGATTACTCCCATAATGAACCATCATGCTCTGTTCAGGCTGTCAGCCCCCACAGGGATTGACTGTATTATGAAGTTATCATTCAGCCTCAGCAATACTTTGTGTCCTCACATAACTCTCTCAACCAATACGGCTCTGTACGTGGAATCTGATAATGACTAGATTTATATTGCATGACAGTGAACCTCATCGTTTGGGTGGGATGTTGTTCTGGAGAATTTGGGGAATCCTAAGCTTTGTCAATGACGAATTACTAGACAGCAGTTTGCACGATCATCTCGGATGGATTCAAGTGGCTGGCTGCCTCTCATGAGTCTGTAGCTCAGCGGTGACACATAAGCTGGCAACAGTGAGTGATACTGTGGGCCGAGATCTATCCTCCTAGTCCTAGTGTTGTTTTATTGGTATTAGTTATTGATGACACATGCCAGAGTACATTTGCATGTAGAAACTCCATGACCTCTTCATTTTGTGCAACTGGATGACATTTGACTCCTGGGGTCTTTGTTTCCAACAGCAGCATGTGTATTGTGTGTTAAAGAGATTATTCTATATTGAAAATAATAAGAAACCTGTTTGAAAATCTGCGTGACTCATTTTCTTACTAAATATATCATCCACCCAGTATATGCCAAATTACTTCAGTTGTGTAGTGCAGATCTTAGATACCTTTGGTGTGTACAACAGATTGTGTCAATAAAATATTTGATAAGTATTATTTATCAGTTAATCAAGGACACTGCATACTCAATTCAATTTTTTTTTTCACTCTGAACATTCAGTGTCGCGATATCACACAGTGAGAGCATGTCAAACTAATCACAAAAGTATTGATCACAGTGCCTGAAAATCTCTGTTTATCAGCCATAAACCCACAGTTCAACAGTTTGAGCTGTAAACATGTGTTTTCTTCCTCACCAGTTTCAGGGAGAATTTTCCACCAACTTATTAAAATCCAAAGCTTTGGTCTTTTCATGCAAATAATTAAATGTGGCCTGTGATTCAAATGGGAGGTTTTCTACTGGGTGTTGCAATTTCCAATTTGGCTGTCCAGCCCTTACATCTGTACGTGGGAGTTAGGAAGAATTATGTGAATTATTATGTGAATTATTATTTAAAGGTTGGATTCATACTTTTAAGACTTCTGTCGCTAAATTCTCTCTTTGTTTACTCTTACTTTAAGACTGGGATGTTGTTAAATGAGGTACAATCAAAGCTTGATTGTTCGCTGGTTAATGTGATAGATTGTGTGAGAGACATAAAGTAGATAGACAGAGATGACATGGGGTGAACTCACTGACAAGAGGTTTTGTTGAACTGTTTGATAAGGAAAGTACAGTAGATATGAAAAAAAAAAGATTTTAATAGGTGAAGACCAAGCAGGTGGTTTTGGCATCAAGAAAGAGTAAGGTGGTCCTAGTGTGTGCTGCCAACTTCACCCACCTTCTTCTCATCTCTGTTTCTGCTGCTCATCTTTCAACCCCCTCCTCCTCCCGTTCTACCTCTCCTTCTCTTTCACTCCGCCACCTTTCACGTCTG